>VOQK01027352.1:0-10043 GCA_015052645.1 Benitochromis conjunctus
AAAAAAAAATAACAAAAGAAAAAAAAAAAAAAAAAAAAAAAAAAAAAGAAGAAGCTTGGAAGAGTGTAAACAACTACAAACATCTGCAGCAGACTGATAAGAGAGCGGTAATCACATGTGGAAAATAAGGCTGAGGGAGATCCTTTAATGATTGCATTAATATAAACTGGGGGTCATTTCTATAATTACAACATGTGTAATCTTACACACCTTGCAGGCAAACTTCAAAAGTGTTAAAAATAACTGCCTCATGTTTTAATTTGCCTCAGGATAACTGTTACAAGGAATTCTGGTAGAGACTGAAGTAACCACATTAGTATGACTGCAGGCTCTGTAGCTGCTGTTAAGCATAGAGAGGTAACTCGGCATCAGCAGAACTCACCTGGAGGGTTTCATACCATCTGTTTGTGTGTGCGTGCGTGCGCGCGCGTCTGGTAGGCCGGTTTACAGGCACCATCAGAGTGTGAGTGTGCCCTGGCCACACTAAAGGATGATGACACACACCTGCTGCTGATCAAGCCTCGTCGTGGGAGCTACTTGGCGGTGTGGCTGAGCGCCCATCGACGCTGGATCGTTGCTTGAGAGTTCCCGTCAGTTTTCCAGTCAGTCATTCAGTGAGTGTGAGCTTGTCGCATTGAGAGTGTTCTTACGTCTGCCTCTGTGCTTTCCCAGGAGGATTGCAGAAACGAGAGGGCAGCGAGCACGGGGTGCACGGACTCTAGGAAGCGAGGACATGGAGCATGGACACTGAGAGGAAGACATGGCACGGGAGTCGGGGGTGCACGGGGATTTATTGTTGTGTGATTATTTGCTACACTCTAAATAAACGCACTGCTTTCATCACACGGAGTCCAGCGCTTGGTCCTCTTCCCCCACATCCCCATCGTGACATGGAAAGCCTAAACTTAGTTTCAGAATAATGAACTCTGAGACTTTGTTTCATTGTAAGATTATAGCAATGATGGCAATATAATGGTTTGTTGTTCAGCAGAACAGGGTCCAGTATGTTGGCTGATACACTCTTTTGCATTTGAAAATAAAAGTTGGGCTGATTTTAACACCATTACAAGTGTCGTTAATTATTGTTTTTGAATCATAATCAGGTTACCACAAATTGTTTCTTCATTTAGTAGAACTTGAAATGTTTGTCAGTGGCTAAATAATTAGTGTGGCACAGTCAGAAACATCACGTTATTCTTAGTACTCTGTACTTGCAATGAATAAGTTGTCCTAACAGTCATCTTAAGTAACATATACTCATTTTTTTTTGCGGCAACGAGTTTGCATCGTTTTTTTGAGTTGTGGGAACTAATTAGATTTTACAGTGTAGTTGCCTCCAGGTGGTTTCCATCTAAATCCTTCTTATTAGTACAGTACACATGTTTCAGACGTGGACAATGAATCCTCTGTAATCAGTATTCCAGGGCCCGGACTAACCCCACACATTTAATTTAAGTTTCTTTTTTTTGGACAAATACAGTTTAATTTCTGCTGAGGGTAAAATGAACAAACCTTGCCTGGGGAGTTTGATGTGAACAGACATCACAGATTTTGATTTTGCTCACACGTTTCATGTTTTTACTCATTTATTTTGTTTGTGCCTTCTTTAGGAACACCTTTTCTTATTTTTAAGTGCCATGTTCACCACACAAAACCTCAACCCTACTTGGTATTCACATCAACAATAATCAATTGATATCTACAATAATGCATACACATGCGATTACAAAACACCCCACGTGGGTATCATCGAGTCATCCTCCAGTTTTTCCCATTCTTAGAGTTATTTTTCAGCTTCCTAAAATGAATGTGTGAACCTGAAATGAATAACTACCCAACAGGTCTGAAGCACACTTACTTCACACACTTTTCCACCTCTCCATATTTTTTATACAACGGTTCAAAGCTTGGCGCGGTTTTATGTGTGCACAGTATCTGTCCAGGATTACTCTCTTCGACATTGTAACACTACTCAACCAGAAACCTGAAGTAACTGAAGTTCACTTTGGCCTCGTGCCTCTTAAGCCTTAATTACTACCAAACTCATTTCTTATCAAATGACAGTAGTGGTTAGAAGGAACGTCAGAGCAGGACGGTCTGCAGAGGTTAAAGCCCTTCCCTGTGGCTCTGTAATGTTTTCCCATCAATCCTGATGACATGAGCGCTCACACCCAGCCTGGATTTCATTTTTTTCCCCTTACAAAACTACATTTCTTTGCTTCCCCCTCTCAGGTTGTGTGAGGGGAATGATACAGGACACATTTAAGGTCTTAGCTATCCTATTTTTTGTATGTATCCATTACCTCTTTTACTTCAAGTTTACTTCACTGAATTGTTATTAGTCAATTTTAAATTAAAAACAGTCAGATATTTAAGCAGTCTTTTAATGTCCTGCTTCACCAATTTATCTTTTTTTTTTTTCCTGAATAGCGGTGCCACAATGAAACACGGTATTTTATTGTTTAGCTCTATATGTTTTGGAACACAACTTCAACATGTATCAGTAGAAATGGATAGTGATCCATCTATAGCATTATACACACTGGGGTTTATAGCCAGACTACTAAAAAAAAACAAAAACCCACAGGGCCTTGATGGAGGACCTCGTGGCGGGTCTTGTGGGTAGCTTGAACCTGAACATGGAGCAATTCCATTTTCTGTTTGGATGTTCAGCTGCTCTGGCTTCTTAGGTTACAGGGAAAAAGCGCAATTATGCAATCACAAATATGTGCGTTGCATTATTTATAAGGACATCTTGATTTTGTTTGGAAAAAAAAAAACGCGTTCCTGCCAAACTGAAATTAGGACTACTGATGATTTTGAATGGTTCTAATTATGTGTCATCTTTTGGAAAACTCGAAGGCTTAAAATCCACTCAACATTTAATTTACCTATACAAATATTTGAGCACAACAACACTTTTGATTGAAATGACTTAAGTGTCCAGCAGCGTGAACATTGAAATGGTTATTGTTTCCACCCCACTTGGCAGCAGCAGCAGGAGGAGGAGGGTTTAGTCTCGGAGCTCTGATGGGTGGTAACCTTTAAATGAGTCTGAGGCAGCGGAACATCTCATTACCGTGGAGACGAGAGGTAAACACATCCTTCGACGAAGGACCGTGACAAAGAGCGATAATTAACAAGGAGTTAAACACTTTAAGAGGCCTGATGAAAGAGTGAGAGGAAAGTAACACACAGAAATACGCAGACAGACACACACACAGTCACCTAAATCTTACATTATAGGGGTGAACCTATTTTCATTAGGAACAGGTACTATTCAGTATTTGCTGAAAACTACCACAGTTGTGCATTGATTAGAGTTATGACAGTAGAAAAATAATACCAGAATACTCTTGGGCTAATCTTTACGCTGGAGTGTCTTGCTTAAGGAAGCTGATTTGCAGCCTTAAAATTTCAGGATATTACCTGAGAAAGATGTGAGAACATAAAATTGTAGACAGCTGTCGACCTTAATGCAAAGTTTGTAGGATATCGTGATCTCTAACTGCATCTTAATCATCTGCTAAATTCAAAGAAGGCCAGTTGGCGTGCACACTCACACCAGGCTGTAGCCCCACCGAAAATACAGAACAGGTATAAGAAAGTGTCTGAAAAGGACGACTTGTTTTGTGCTACACATCATCTAGAAAATGGAAGTGGGGACAACATCTCGACCTGATACGACCTCATGTGTTAAAAAGCTTAAATATTGTTTATAGACTCCCAAGTTCCAGGTGTCATTCCCATGCAGGGAGGTAAAATTGAAGGTAAGCTGTTTAACAGATTAGCAACTTTTACAGACATTTTTTCAGATTTCTAGAAACATTGAGAATTTTTCTATTATTTTTTTCACATGACACCAGGCAGGATCTGTCGCACGGCAATTTATCTTTGTCTAATATTAAAATTTGATTTATGATCTCAAACATGTAAGTGTGACAAAAAAACTAAGTCAGAAAGAGGGGGGATCCTTTTCCACAGCACTGTATATCTGCCTTTTACAGTTTAGTGCTCGTTGTAACCTTTCAGCGTTTAGAGAAGCTCTCACTGTACCTTTGTCACTGAAGTCATCCACCAGTATGACCTCTGTGATGAGCTGCGGAGGAGAGCGGTTCAGCACGCTGTGAACAGTCCTTAGCAGAGATGACCAGCCCTCATTGTGGAAAGGGATGATGATACTGGTGTTGGGAAGCTTTTCTGCATACAGCTTCTGTCTGCAGCTAGACACACACACACACACACAAAATAGAAATAAATGTAGCACATTTGCAAATAGATATATAAACACAGCATATTCAGGAAAGGACAATAGCATCTTATTCATATCCCTCATGCAGCCAGGAATCATTCTGGGGTTTTTTTCTCTTGCACACTCGTCTCTTCAGCACATCTCAGGTCACAAAGGACATGTATATATCAGCACTCAAATGAATTTGTTTGGGCATGGTGAGCAGATGGCAGCTCTACTCATTTCACTGAAATACACGTGCAATCTTCTCTGAAAGCGCAATTCAATTCCATTTCTATCATCTGCTATTACAGAGACAATTGTATTTGTTCACCTCTTAGTAAAAAGAAAACAAAGACGAACAGAAAACTATTTCAGGGACTGCTTTCCAATACACTCAGGACATAGTCGTGGTGGACAAGCAGAGGAAGACGGCCATAGTGATAAACGTGGTGATACTAAATGACAGCAACATCAGGAAGAAGGAACATGAAAAGCTGGAGAAGTACCAAGGGCTCAGAGAAGAGCTCGAGAAGACGTGGAGGGTGAAGGTAACAGTGGTCCCAGTGGTAACCGAAGCACAGCAGATCCCAGCAGCAACATCTAAAATCTCTTTTATGGTTAAATGTCCCTTAGTAACCAAGCAAGTTTTGTCCAAAACCAGACATTTTTACAAGCCATCAACAAGCTGGCATAAATAAGTCTGAATATTTGGCCCCTCTTGGTAGAGAGATCATTTAAATTTGTTAGTTTCCCAGATTTTAATTGTGATCCACACATTTTTCAATATGAGTGAGGTTGGAGCTTTAAGATCTTTCTAGAAGCTTAATGTTAGCCTGCTTCATTCATTCTAAAAAACAATTTGGTGTGTGTAAGGGATCTGTTCATTGGAGGTCAAGTTCAAGAATTCAAAGGTAGTCATCATTCCATTTAGAGCAATGTACCAGCACTACTGGCAGCTAAAAAAAGAGCCCCTGAGCATGATGCTACCAACACCATGCTTGACAGCTGTTACAGTGCTCTTGGGTCTCAAAGCCTCACATTTACTCCTCCAAACATAGATCTTCTCACTGGGGATAGATACCTTAATCCTTGTGTCATCTCATGACTTTTTTTCGGGAGGCATTTGGCTTGTCCATGTGGGAAGCTGGATATTTCAGTCAAGTTTGAAGGTGTTGATTTGAAAGTAGGGGCTTCTTGATCTGCACTCTCTCAGTCCATGGTGGTCTAAAACTTGCTTCATTGTGGATAGTGACCCTGGTGTTTTAGCAGCTTCCAGCTTAGCGTAGGCTTGAGCTTTGGTGGTTCCTGGGTTGTTCCTGAACATCCTAACCATTTTCCTTTTATCTGAGGGTTACAGTTTGGGTCTGGGACGTCTTCCAGAACTTGGCAAAGTAGTGACACATCCAAATAACCTGTTCTAAGAGTTGTTTGAACTGATGAGCTTGGGATCAGTAGTTGCTTAAAACATCTCGAAAAGACCTGCCAACCTCGTGTAAATTCACAATTCTCCTTCTTAGATCTTCACTGAGTTCCTTATACTTTCTCATTGTTCAAAATATTAGTCATATATATCAGTGAGAGCCATCAAACAAGTGTGTCTTATGCTGTCAAAGACAAACTACTTGTTACTGTCAATCATGATCACTAATGGGATGTTAATAGGCTTTGGCCTTATCAAAAACACTGTAGGACCTTCAGCAACATTTAATCAAAGATTGAAGTGAAATAAGTGTTTAAATTCTTTTACATTTAACAGAAAAATGAGACATTAGTCTATATTGTTACCAAACTAATCTTAATTGAGATTTTTTTTCCTTTGGAATACTTTATGCTCTGCTGAGTTTAACAGGTTTTAGTCTGTGAAAGAAAAGGAAACAAAGAGCTAATGTCATCATGTGGAACCAAACTACGACTAGGGAAAAACAAGGCTGTCTTTCACTGCCTGTCAGTTATTTTTTACCAGCCTTGTTCAGTCATTGAAACAGAAGCATTAGGAACTAGAAGCCTTTCGTGTTCCTTTAACAGTCACATAACAAGCAGTGACTACAAGTACAACAGTTAGGCACTGTGACAGGAACGTTTAAAAGTATAATTCTTCAAGTTAGAGGCAATTACATGTTTCAACTCTGAGTTACAAACCACAAAAGTGACCCGCTGAGCGAATCTGACTGAAAATGATGTTTATTTTGAAGTTTCTCTGTCAAAAAAAAGAAGAAGAAGAACACAAAGTACTTTAATGTCTCTGCTGTTAAACTTAAGAGCTTCTTTCATCTGCTCAAATGTACAAACATTAAAATGTTGGTCTGCTGTTGGTCTTCAGGGAGGTATTGTGGACTTTACATCAGATAGATGGTAAGTAATTCATATAACACCACAATTTATTTTCATGATATGCAGTGCTAAAAACTTTAAATACTTGGGGTTATGTCCAAGAACAGCTATTTAAAAAAAAATTATTTTGTTTTAAAAGTGCAAACATCATTTTAAATCAATTGTTTTTGAAGCTTTATAATTAAAGAATCTGGTCTAACCCTTAATTGAGAGTTGCAAAAAAAGGGCAAAAATTTGTTCTCGTCATGTATGATCACATGGTAGTCATGTGATCAAAGAGAACAAACTGGGGCGACGATGATGGCTGTGCGACATTTTATGAAGCAAAGATCTTCAGATATGCTGCTAAATACAGACTTAATTACTCGTGTCAGTAATTTCACCGACATGTTCCTCCTGCATCAAGGACAGTTGAACTTTGAGCAGTTATCAGCTGGCAACATGTGCTCTGATGATGTGTTGCAGCTACCATCATGTGCATTAGCATCGCAGCAAGAGGCAGGACCCCTGCAGAGGTGTTAATCATAGGAGGACAGTTATATTCCTGCTCTGACAGAGAGAAAGTGTAAGTGTGTAGTGAACCGTGTCAGTCGATCAATGTCTGTGTTGAACATCAGCCTGCGTGGTATTCATTCAAACGCTGGGAGACAGGCAGGCTGACTGATCGACAGGCAGCTGGCCAGCGAATCTTAACAAACCTTGTCCAATTCCACAAGGGGATGGAGCGAGTGTGTGCTTCAATTAAATCTTTTCAGCGTGCAGAAATCGAATGTGTCAGTCTCAGGTCTGGGACTTGGTGACTCTGGGGCAGTGACAACATGCCAATCACTAAGAGGCAGACGGTGCCTATAGGGCAGACCAGGTGGAGGGGTTGGGCACATGTGTGTCTGTCTGATTGGTCACGCAGGAGTGATGAATGGCGACAGCCAGTTGGAGCAACACCAGTCATCAACGGCACTCCTTCATTTAAGGTATTACCATGCTAATAATTCAATTACAGCCTCACTAAACCAAGACGACTGCAGCAGCTGTCATGTAAACACCTGAAGTTTTTATGACCTTCCTAAATCGAAACAAACTTCAAACATCGTCATTTCAAATAGGAAGAGAGCGTTCATAGGTATGAGAGTAAGTGTGAATAGCATCAGACCAAGTGTGGTCGCTCTGTCTACAGAATAACTACCTGTTAAGGTGTACCTTGACTCTTTCTCTCCATGAACGTAGATCCAGACCTGCTGGATTTGGAAATAAAGTGCATACTTGCATAAGAAATCAGCTTACTATTCGGGGATGTTTTGTGATGTTCCATTCACATTTAGTATAAGCAGGCAAAGACGGGTCATCACAAGAGATGTGAAAGGTCAAGGAAAGAACGGCGTCTACAAACACTAAAAGAAAGAAACGTCCTTGTAGAAAGCAGCTTTGAAAGCATCCTTTCAAAATGAAGGAGGAGGAAGGGTCAAGAGTCAGTGGAAAGTTCTCGTCAGGCAAAAGCAAAGCTGTGATTAAAGGTCTTTCACAATGCCAGTCTGTGCTTGAAGGAAGTACGCAGTTCACAGCAGTCTGGACAGGTTCTTGTTTCTTTCTCTCTCTCTTTTTTTTAATTCCACTTTTTTTCCTGGTGTACCAAAGCCCCAGAAGTAATCCCTGACAAACACTAAACCAAACATGCTCCCTGTGACCTGCTGTTCCTGAGAAGATGAATTGATTCTTTGGGCTTTATTAAACAGGTCAAAATGTTGGCTTCTTATAAACACTTCTGGTGAGACAGCAGTTCAAATAATCCATGCAGCGGCAACTGTAATATCTAATCGTAGTCATGTATGTCAGTAACACATAATCATTTTCAGGCTCCTTTTGGACCTGAAGGCATTATAAGAGAAAAATAGAGGAAAACCATATCAGGTTCAAAATTGTTCTTCATTTTCAGAAGTTTCATTGTAGATTTGATACAAGAGGCCCACAGGGTGAGTAATGAGGGCACACATGCTGATTTAACTCTGAACAATTTAGCCTTCAATTCTAAGATAAATATTGCTTGCTTTTCCTTATTTTCAGAACCCAGTCTAAAAGAAATGGACATTCAATGGAAAAACAACATTTGAATGGAGAGGATGACTACATCAGAAATCCAAAGTATTCAATAAAAACTCAGAAGATTAGATTTTGGCTTTGGAGTGCATCCATTTACCTGAAGTGCACACAGACACACACACAGACACACAACTCACTTTTCGTGGCGGATGTCAGGGAGCGAGCGGTTGAGAGAGATTCGGTCGCTGACATAAATGTTGAAGCCGTTTTCCCTGTAGGCTTGGTCCACTCGGTCATTTTCTGTCAGAGGGAACTGCTTCCCCTGCTCACCATTACCTGTCAAACACACACGTACAGCTCAATAAATAAAGAAGAGAAAAAAAAAAACACATTTAAAATGGAAACATTAAAAGGTTTAAAAAGGCACCAACACCACAAACATGGAAGACAGGTCGAACTCAGTACCTCGAACATGAAATCTCACAAACAGTTAGTAATCAGATCAGCACACCTGTCACTCAAAGGATCCATGTCCAAGTCATAACTTTTAATTTTAAAGTTTAAAGTTATTTTTTAAATATCCTGCACAGCTGACATAAAAGGGTAGATTCTTTCTAACAATCAGATTCACCTTTTTTTAAGTTCCAACTAGGCTGTAAACGTGTTATTTCTGTTAGTTCAGCATTTTAATATCTGCTTCTGTAAGATCGGACTTGCTTTTAAAGCTAACCTCAAGTGGTCATTTAAGCACTTCCTCAGTTTAATTTGTCAACCCCTGAGGTTTTTATTTGAAGCATAGACATCACTATAGGATTGAGATCTATAAGTCTATTTAATAATATATATGAATATAGGTAAGCAACTCTGGAAGATATTCCTAATAGATAACCAGAACTGAGTTATGATTACTTTGGCTTTAAAGGACTTTTTCCCTGTTTCTTGAGCATTTAAATCACTTCAATAACAAAAAAATATATACTTGTAATTTCTTTTTTCGACACTCAATTTTCCAGCTTTTAACAATAATGTCTGTCTATGTCAGTGTTATCTTGTGGGTTGTGGGACAACCAGGATGAACAAGTAAATATTTGTTTATTAAAGAAAGTAGAGTGCTTTTAAATAGTACCTTCATGTCTGATATTACAGGTTTTTAACACTTTGCGAACTATTAAAACTTGAACTACATGGGAATCAGTTTTAAAAGACAATGAGATGCGCTAAAGTTTTCAAGCCCACACAAAGAACCTAGCAGCTACATAAAAAAATGATTTGCTACAAGTGAATTGAGAATTACAGTAGTCAAAATATAAATAAATGGTAATCAATCCATTCATCTTAGCCTGAAATATACTGAACCCAAGCTCAGCAATCTTGTGAACATTAAAAATTTTTAAAAATTAAAAAATTAAAAAAAAAAAAAAAAAAAAAAAAATTCACATAAATG
>VOQK01027353.1:0-13300 GCA_015052645.1 Benitochromis conjunctus
TCTTGACAGGTTAAGTTGGTTGTGCACTATAATTATTGCTTTCTTCATTGCATCATATTTCTTTGTACATCAAATTTAAAGTGCTTGAAATCATCTCCAGCAAATAATGCAACACTTTTGTCAGACTTCTTGAATTAAAGCTGAACGTCTACACTTCAGTCACATCTTCATTGTCTGATTTAGAATACACTGTGGTGGTGTAAAGAGGCAAAATGACAGGAACTGTTTAAATGACCAAAAACTTAGAGACCTGTATATGTATTTTTTATGTCCATTCATAAAAAACATGACTGGCTCATGAGTCAGAGGACGTCTGGTGCTTGGTGCATTAGTAGGCAAGGAAAGGTGAAGGACACCATAGTGTGTTTGTGGATGGAGACACGGTTTCATCAGAGCTGGTTCAAAAAACAAATGCACCTATTTTCTTGCAGAATAAAAAGTAAAATGATGTACAAAAATGAAGACAAGAAAACCTGGAATAAAAGCATACATATTTACCTGGTAGTATGTGCTGAGTTCTTTGCCATTGGCTGTGAATGTCAGCAGACCGTTTGTGGTGTCAACCAGACAGCCAATCTCTAAGCCGTTGTTCCTCCCCTGACTGGGGCTGCTGCTTTCTCCACCCCACACCATGTAACAGTTGCTGCGCTTTATGCTGCAGGACACAAGTGGAAAGTAATGTAGAGTTAGGTCCATGATTTTCTGGAGAAAGATACATTTTCTGTTTTGCCTCTGTACATCACAATAGTGGATTTTAAGTCAAATAAACCAATATGTGATTGAAGTGAAGACTTTCAGCTTTAATTCAAGGGGTTTTATAAAATGTTTGCACAAACTTCTTAAGAATTTTAATTATTTTTATACATAGTTTCTATTTTCAAATTATTCAAATTATTTGGAAAACTGAATGACCAAGTGAGGCCAATTCCCTCGTTCTTTCAAATGAAATGGTAAATGGGCTGGTTCTTATATCCCACTTTTGTATTGCTTTCTAGCTGACACACACACAGACACACACACACACGCACGCGCACGCACGCACGCACGCACACACACACACACACACACACACACACACACACACTCATATGCTGAGGAATGGATTTGAGAGCAACGTGGGGTTAGCATCTGGTCCAGTTGTTTTGTATCTTCTGAATGAGGTAGATTTCATGTGTTCATGTGTATGTGTTTTTCTGCATCTGTGCATCTGTGTAGGTGTGTTAGTGAATGAATCAGTTTGTGTCTGTAAGCCTTTAAAAGAGTGTGTGGTGGCTGCAATAAAGAAAACCTTAATGGAAAATGTTGTGCTGCTCTTTCAAACCATCTGTCTTCTGAGTCCGAACTGTGAACACTGGCATCCTCGAAAGAGTGATGTTTGATCTTCAGGTGCAAATGTAGAGCTGAGTCTTGTTCTGCCAAAGGTGTCTCTTCTACGTTTATGGAGTGGCTGCTTGGTTTCTCCAGTTTGATGTTGAATCTGTTCTTTTACCAGAACTCCACTGGAACTTTTACCTGAGCAATTTTTTTTGTAGAAAGTATCTGTACTTAAGTAAAGACTTCTGTACTTTGCTACATCAAAGCTTTAGGAGTAGCCAAATTAACAATCTGTTACATTGTTAAAATGAAGGAGGCCATCTCATCAACACCAAAATGCTGAACACCCAAAGAAAACAACTAAAGGGCAAAATAACAGAATGATTTCCCTGGTTAAGAAAAACAACAGAGTGAAAACTCAAAGACAGTGTTCTTGGCTTGAGTGAGTGTTAGACGTGTCAAAGTCTACAATCAGGAGATGTCCTCATGGAGGGAAATACAGAGTAGATGACTCAAGATGAGCTTGTGCCAGAATAATGGGAATAAAAAAGTATAGAGAAGTAAAGGAAGAGTTCATAGTCCAGAGCATGCTACATGACAGAGACAATGATATAGCATGGACATGTATGACTGCCAACCTAACCAGGTCACCAGTGTGTAGTGATGATGTGACTGCTGATAGCAAAGTGTGCAGGGCTACCGGCTCTGCTCAGATTCAGCCTGATGGTACAAAACTCATTGGATGGCTCTTAACAGTGCAAATAGATAATAACACAAAGTATATTCAAATTTTAAAAAATGAGTTTTTCTTCAAATTCCAAGTGAGTAACCTCATATTAAATAAACAGATGCTTTTCAGTTACTGAAGATAAAAAACATTCATTGACTCCAAAGGATTTTACATCCAAAAACAATCATTATATTTAAACTTGACAGACTGGCGACCTGTCCAGGGTGTACCCCGCCTCTCGCCCTAAGACAGCTGGGATAGGCTCCAGCGCCCCCCGCGACCCTGAAAAGGATAAGCGGAAGCGAATGGATGGATGGATGGATATTTAAACTTCCTGGTAACCTACCAGCAGTCTCTCACCCTATGACAGCCGACACTTGAGGCTGGCTCCAAAAGCAAATCAATCCCCACAGACTCCCATGTAAAAATGTATTGCTACATCCAACTTTACATAAAGTCTATGATAAAACATAAATAAGCTGAGAACAGGTGACGCATTCTTACGCTCACCCAAAAATCTGCAGCTTTGTTGCAACATGCCACTCAGCCCAGAACCCTATCCATACACTAACCTCTCATGAACTTTGCCCTTTTCATCTCCCAGGGTAACAGTGACAGTCCGGACTTTGTGCAGCTCAAAGCACGGGTCATACTGATGGAAGTCCGAAGTCACCCAGCCTACCCAAACACTGCTGGGCTCCTGACCTGGGAAAATCCGCACTGAGTAGTAGTACTGCAGAAAAAGCAACAGGCGCAATCACATGACACGTTTCATCACAGATATACAAAGAGTTAAAGAGCACTGAGCATTTTAAACCAGGGTCAGCAAAAAACATCCATCTCCTATAAATCAAGCCACACTTGCGCTTGACTCATCATTAGTAACAGTTGTCTTACAGTGGAGGCCTGCATGAGGAATTCAGAGCTAACTCTGTCATCGGCCATCACCTCCTCTGACACACGAGCAGATGAGGGACAGCTGTTGTCTGGCTTGTTTCTCTTCAGCGTCAACCTGGCAGATTGGATTAAGAAATAAACACAATGAAAGAGGGGACAGAGATTGCTAGAGTTCAAAACCTTGGATAAATATCACAAGAGGAACATTTAACAATCTGAAACCTCATTAATGTGATGTCAATGAGTCAAGGATCTGTTGAGAGGATGGAGGGATTACCGCTGTTTGAGCTTGGAGGGCTTCTCCTGGTTATAATCTTTGTGGTTGTTGAATTCATCTCTGTCAGGTCCATTAGGACCATTATGACTGTGAGATGACTTCATCAGGACCTCGAAGTCTGACACATTTTCAAACTCCTCCAACTCCTGCAGAAACACACAGATGAATGCACAACACCACTGCAACAGGAAGTACTCAAAGAAGTCCTGACACGGCAACTCCATAAATCTGTTAAACTCTGTTATCGGTCACTCCATATAATATCACCCAGACCTTTCAGTACATGTCACGGTTTGTGAAAACCTCTGTTCAGTGGATTTCATGAGACTTTGTAAAAAACTAAGACATTAAAAAAAATGTTGTGAAGGTGTTGAAAATGATTTTGTTCAACTAATGTAGTTAGATGTCAGTCTCCTTGTTTCACAGCACCTTTAACATAATCACTATGACTACTATAACATTATTAACTTTAAATTATTACAACGCCACGAGCTGGAAACCTGTGAGAGAAGCCAGGTGTCGGATATCAAGTTAACAGTGTTGTAAAATGCCACCTAAATCCAGAGCAGAGACAAAATCAGACGATGAATATGTGAGTCTTATACAGATAACTGAGCTACTTGGTGCTGCTACTTTAAACTTTAAAAGCTTTGTCAAAGTCATTATGGATCCAACAAACTCCAGAACAGAGGCAATAAAAGGTGAGGCATAGGAGAACAAAACAGGCCTTCAGTTTACACACAAAGATGTGGATGACATCAAATCTGAAATTGGAAAATTGAACACAACAACTCATTGCAGTCTGACATTCAACGTGTGTGACATTCTGTTGGCCGTCACTAACAAGGTGGCGTAACAACCTAGTAACCGAGGGCAGTCACTGGGGGAGACGTAGCATTAAACAGAGGAGAAAGTGAAACTCTTTCAGAAAAGCTACACTTCTGCACACATTGTAACAAGAGGTGATTCAAGTTAATGCTTGCTTCCTATCAGCTCAAGGCTGATGACCATTCTCCTCACACCTCTAACTTTAAAAAGGCATTTTTGCCCAGAGAACTCCTGCTCACTACATATTTTCTCCTTTTTTGACCATTCTCTGTAAAACCTAGAGATGAAAAAGTATTTATTTATTATTTATAATTGCATTTCTGTGTGTTTTATAAATAGCATCTGTTACCCTCTTTGGTGAGAAGAGGCTGCCGTTTGGTGGGCACCTGGATTCGGCACATTCGATGGGCATGCTCAGTCTGTAGAAGGTAATGTCAGTGTAGCTGTTCTGTGAGCCGAAGGACTTCTGAGTGACCTTTAGGCATGGACACGACTCTATTGTCTCATCTATCCTTGTCACCTGAAAAAGAAACATACAAACATGCTGTCTGTATGTATTATTTAACTCAGCTTATTTTATGGTTATTTATTCAACACGTTTGTTAACTATTGATGATGTGTTGAAATGTATCCACAGTCCTGTTCTCACCTCGATGTGTTGGTGGTTGAGGGGTACTGGGACAAACTGAGGGAGCCTCTTGCTAAGCCACATGGTGACATCCCGGTTCATGTTAACAGCAAAAGGCTCATAGCCTTCTTGTAGGCCACAAATGGTGAAGTACTTTAGAGTGCTGACATCTTTACCAAAGTTCATTCTCCCAGCCTGACACACACCCAGACTGCAAACTGGTATAAAACCTGCGACAGACAAAACAGTCAAATCCTGTAATATATCTATTGTATATTACTTATGTAGCTTAAAATCTGCCCAGTAGATAAAGAGATATAAAAAACATATCAGATTAATAATTGCTGTTTTCAGATCTAAGTGCTATCATAATCAGCGCTCCTGAATCATCAAAACTATGTTTTTCTTTTCTTTTTGCCTCTCCTCCAAGAAAAATGCCCAACAGATTTATTTTCCCAAGTGAACCATTGTGGTTCAATCAATCAAAACAAGCGAATAAACGATTGTCATCGTTTATTCGCTATTTATTATTATTCTTCTATTTTTTTACATTTTAAGTTATTACAATCAGAATGGACAGGACCGGGGGACAGGAAAGAGAAAGAAGAAGAAAAGAGAAGTTGTGAAGTGAGTTATGATCAAAACTATTCTGACAAATTTACCTGTGGGGACCTTAAATCAAAGAAGACAACTCAGAATTTTATCAGCTGCTGTCAAGATAACATTTCTGACTTTAGGACTATTAATAAAACAGAGGTAAACTGCACTTCAAAGGATATGCTGGTTAAGCACCTTGACATCAGCTTGTAAGATGGCAGATTTTGTGTTGTGTAGAAGGAAATGAATTGTGCACTTCATTGATCTGTTTGATCCTTATATTCCTCCACCACATCATCATATTCTTCTAGGATAGACAGTGGATATCGCTATACTGTCTTTAAAATGAAGAGTTGGTGTCTACAGTTACACTACAATTTAAAACGCTTCTTACTGAAAGAAATCCATATTTCATTCAGTGTATCCAGATGTTGTAAATAAAGCTTTGCTTTTCAATTGATTTACTACTGACTAAATATATTTATATCAATCATGATTGGTTTAAAAATGAACTGGCAACAGTATGGTGAGTCATTTAGGTTTTCTTTTTCAAATGCCAAACTTTGCTGTTTCTGCTAAAAGTAACGACCGACATTTTTGAGGGTTTCCCACCTAAATAGTCAGCTGTTAAAAAAATGGCGTAATCTATGTGCAAATTAAGTTACCAACTTTAAAACAAATTTAATTAAATGTAAGAAACAGACTTACAAACTTGGCAGACTAATAATTAAATATATACGTTCTTTCATTAATTATTTACCAAGAAGAAAACTTGGGCCACAAGCCACCTGCTTTCCCTAGTTGGTAATGTCAGTAAATTTACTCTTTGGTCTTAAAAATGAGCAGTGTCTCCCATTTTTACAAATGTCCAGGACAGAGTGCTGACCTTCACCAACTTCAAAGTCCTTGAAGGCCAGCTCTGATCCAGAATCATCCAGCAGCACCTCTCCATTGAGTGTGAACATCATGGTGTGCTCATTCAGATCCACCATGCAGCCCACCACATCTCCTATCTGCCAGGCTCGGCCAAAGTGTTCATTACCTTGGTGCCAGCGCTGCACCTAGAAAACACAGTACATGCAGGGGTGCATACACAAACGCCTTGGTAATAACACCACTGATCATCCCTGTAACTGTGTGTGTGTGTGTGTGTCTATCATTAGAAAAAATATTTTAAAAAAATTCATTTCTTTGATACTAAGATGCTCATAGTGTGCTGAATCAAATTGTCTATACATCCATCCATGGTTTAGTGCTGATTAAGGTCATGGTGATAATGGTCTAAGTAACCAGGCCAGGCCAATCTCCCCTTAGCCACCACAAGATGTGTGCGGGGTCAACTTGGGGTCTCCTGGACTGCTACAGTGTCTGCATCACTGCAGACACTGTAGCAGTCTACACATCGGTTTCCTGTTCCACTCTTCCCCTACTCCTGAATGAAAAGCTGAGATACTTTAAGCTTTTTCACCTGGAGCAATAATTTCTCTCCAACCTGAAGTGAGCAGTCAGTCCTTTTCCAACTCAGGACCTTGATCTCAGAATAAGAAGTGTTAAAAAGATTGTATTTTTTCATAACTATAAGTTTAAGAACTAATCATAGGATGTAAGACTGACTCGTTTATTAAAAATGTAGGTTATTGTAAAGAGTCTGGTGTGTTTAAATTTTTCTATGTAAAGATAAAAACATTCACATTAGAAATAAAAACAATTACCTGAATGCAATAAATTCATGATATTTGTGAAATGACTGCATGCGTCAGGGAAAAAGGCACCTTGAAGCCATCAAAGACAAATGCCTGATCATCAGAGCCCAGATCCTGGTCTGGTAGACATCCTGGCCTGGCCCAGCCGACCCTCATCTCTCCAGCCGTTAGAACCTAAATGATTAGGACCACATAAACATCCAGCTTGGAAAGTGTTTTACAAATATAATAAAGGACAAAGTGCACTGCTTTGTGTGCACAGACAGTTGAAGATCAATGGGTTAGTAAGACTTTGTTGAGTACGTCATGCTGCAACCCACACCTGGTTATGTTTTGACTTTGGACTGTTTGTAAGCACAGTGTTTTCACTATTTATTTTTCAGACAATGTCTGAATGCAACTGAACATTACAGTTTCATTTACAGGTCACATTTATACAGGAACATATACACAAAATGTTTTATGCTTTTATTTATCGCTCATAGTCAGATCCATTTTACAATATTCATATTGCACTGAAATAAAAAAATTGAATTATGCTTTTGTTTAGCTAATGTTTAGCTGCCATATCAGTAAAAGCAGCACTGCGAGTACATGGGGACTAGCATTAAATAAGTGTTTGTACTTCCTGTTGTCAACCTACACAGCATTAATTGTAAAGATCATGGAAACACTGTTTACTGCACCAATTCTGCTTTAAACCATATTATTATGGTTTAAAGCAGAGCTAGTTCTTATTTTTCATTGTTTTTCCAAAACTCTCCATTATAACCACCTCTTTCTATTGACTGAAGTAGGCACCATGAGATCAGATGTGTGAGCAACCCACTTATATTTGGTTTACATACACTCATCATAGCATAGACATTCAGGACAATTTGGGGCTTTTAATGATTTTCTTTGAACTGTTTTTATTTCCATGGTGGAATGATTGTAAAGCATACATCTTTAATGACGTAAAACGAAAGAATTGGGTGCACACATTTACATTTATTTAGGATTTCCTTTAATCCACACAGGGTCAAATATATACTTGAAGTTTGTAATAACTGGTCCTGAAGCTTCTGCAATAATGTTTAACTTGACAAGGTGATCATGACTGACTGCAGCTGCTAGTTACTCTGTGCCATGCTGGCTCAGAGTAACTAGTGATTTAAAACAAACTAAACAAAATAAATTCAAACTTGTTCACACAGATGTATGCTTTATATACATTTGGTTTGATGAAAAAAATCTGGGTTAAAAGAGACATTTGGGGCTTCAGGTTTTCTTAATCCAGCTAACTTCCACCATAGTACACCACTGCAAACATGGGAGTAAAGAAATAGCATAGTAACTGGATTTGTTTTTGTCTTTTTATTTAAAAAGTCAGTGGCTGATTGTATGAGGGTGTAAAATTAAGTTGAGTAATTTGTTCAGAAAAATAAGGATGTATTACTAAGATGTTTCACAGAGAGCTTAATATTTGTATCAGACAATCTCTGATGTATTTCAGTAATGCTCATTAAGCATTTTATTTCAGTCATAATTATTTTCCTGCTTCTTACCTCCAGCTCAAAGTACCACTTCCCAGTGTTAACGCAGTATGTTTTTTCTGCTCTGAAAATGCGGGATCTCTCAGCCGACATGTTACTCAAGCCAGACTCAGCAGCTGGATGGCAGAGAGGCATGGGAGAAATGACAGGTAACAACAGGTGAGCATCTTAACAATACAATGTCAAGGGAAAAAATCTTACTTTCTGTACTTCTGAATATTTAAGGTGTTTATTTTTCTCTCAAAAGTTATAGAAATGAAAAGAAAATACAATCAAGGATGTTTTTTTTAACTGAAGCAAACAGTGTTGTACCGTGGTCTTGGTCAGGAGCTTCAAGGTTGTATCCGTATCCCAGGAGAGTCCTGACAGCCTCTCTCAGACTGTCTTTGTTGGACTTTTTGGTTCTCTCATCCAGCAGAGTGTAGGGGACCAGACGAGGGTTTCTACGGTTCTTTACATCCTGACAAGACACACAACAAGGTTACAAAACGGAAAAAAAAAACATAACAACAACAAAAGCCAAAGAAAGAATGATCCTATTAGAATTTACAGCTAAGAGGGGACCACTGGGGTATCCTTTAGCAGAAAAAAAACTGCAGATCTTCTGACTGCCATTCAGGGCTCCTCCACAATTTTGTCAATCCCCACAGACTCCCTTGTCAAAAAGTCAAACTTCAAATAAAATTAAAATGTCTGCATCCTGGTACAAAAAGTAACTTTTAATTTGCATAGCTAATATCCGCCTTCATTACAGTTCTATGGGGGATTTATGGGAAGAGTTTGTAGGTGTGGCTGCTTTAACTGAACGTGAATGTCATTGCAGCTGGCTTTCTTTGTGTTAAAAGGGAGTTTTTCCTTACAATATAAAACAACTTGATCATTGTGATTTGCTACTGTATGAAGCGAATTTAATTCAGTTGATTTAAAATGTTTTAATATTGTGAGTACCTGTTGTATGCCATAGGTCCAGCCCTGGCGGATGCGATCTCTTGCCCAAACATTGTGTGCGTTCTCAGCTAGCTTGTCCACCATAGCTTCCTGGGTGGAGGTCAATTTGATGTGACTCAGATCCAGAGGAGCAGGTTTATAACCACTGGATAACTCATAGCTGCACAGATAGAGGTGAAGTGCTGCATTGTTATACAGCAATCCTAAATAACCACAATGTGCTGATGTCTGAGACCAGTCCATTTTCATCTAGTCAACATGCCAGTGAGGCTTTCTGTTGCTCTAGTCATAAACACTCACCAGCCTTCTGAATCAACTTACTTTGTGGGATAACTTCAGCAAGGTGCTTGACATGATATATTGACATGATTGTAATAAGTTTGAGTTACTTTTGCATTCCTATCAGCCTGAAGCAGTTTGGCCATTCTTCTCCAACATCTGCTGCTGCTCACTGGATATTTTCTCTTTTTTGGACCATTCTCTTTAGATCCTAGAGATGGTAATCTGGAATAATCTCAGTAGATCAGCAGTCTCTCGGACACCAACAACCACGCCACGTTCAAAGTCACTTCACCTTCACTTCACTATCACCTTTCTGATTGGTGTGTACTTTATCTTGGCCATATTTGCATCCCAGAATTCACTGAGCTGCCATGCAATTGGATAATTAGATGTCTGTCTTAACAAGCCATTGAACACATTTAACTGGCTGGTGAATGTGTATATTCTTCTGTATCCAGCTGTTATGTATGGACCTGACATTTTGTTTTAATGGTCTATAGGTCTTACGTTGGTGAAAGTTTCATGTTTTTGACTTTCTCTACAGCGTGTTCATCTGCTAGTCCAACATGGCAACCCAGAGCCAGGAGAGTTCTGTAACACAATCACAAAGCGAAGCACAAAGTGTGAATGGGATGTGCAGATGCTTGTTATGAATTTCAACAATAACTAATGCTTCTGAAATGTTCAAAGAAAGCTTACTAATATATGTGATGAATTTTCAAATTTCATTGCACTGATACATTACTTGAGAGTTTCCAGAGACATCTGTAAATTGTAGCTTCGTTCCTGTTCAGGAAGCTTGGAGAACTCCACCAGACATGGGTGCTGGCGCTTATTATCATCCCGCACCTGAAGCACACACGCAAAGAAAAAAGTTACGTTTAGGGCAGTCAGGGCACTAATGGTCACCAAGCTGTAGCTAAATACATAACATATCTGACGTCATGTATTTTTATAGCAAAAATATTCATTGGTTCCTTCTGACAATATGGAGCATTCAAATAAAGAAAAGGATCAATAGTATTTCATTGAAGGCTCCGGAGCAACAAGAGCTGAACCATCAGACTGAAGAACAGTGTCTTCATGGAGGCTATAAGACTCTTAGTGACTGGTAGTGCTCTACAGCCTCTATTACCTCCAGTCACAGATAACTTTTGCGCTGTCCATGTTACACAACTTTATCCACTTAGAAACTGACCTGCAATTTCTAAATCTTAAGATATATCTTCCATATCTTATATTATATATATTAATAATTCCACACTTGCTCTGGCTTCTTTATACTTCAAGCTCAGGTCCTATACCAGAGGCCTGGGAGTTTGAGAGTCCTGCGCAGTATCTTTGCTATTCCTATGACTGCAGTATTCTGAACAGAGATCTCGGATGTCATTCCTGGGATCTGCTGGAGACACTTGCTCAGTTTGGGGGTCACTGCACCGAGTGCTCCCATTAGAATGGGGGCCACTGTTGCTGCCATGATTAGTGCCTCTGTGCTGTCTTTCAGTCCAGCTTTGTCCAGCCACTGTTAGGATTTCTCAATATCAGCCATTTCTTCTATCTGCCAATGGTGCATGCCATACAGGGGCCTGTCCTTTCACAATGGTTCCTATTTTTGCTCCTCTTCTTTCTCAGGTTTCTGCTGAATGAAGCATTGACTAAGCACATAATCAGTTGTGGCCATCTTCCTGATGTGCTCATGGATGTTCGTTGTTTCATCTTGGACCATGGTTCTGACACAAACTAGTCCCAGTCCAGCCTTCCTTCCACCAAGTGTACAGTCTCACGGTGCTAGACTTGGAGTGAAACCCTCCAAGCATGGTAAGAAGCATCCTTGTCTTGATGTCAGTGGCTTCGATCTCTTTCTTTGGCCAGCTTATTATCCCAGCAGGGTACCTGATCAATGGTAGGGTTTAGTTATCGATTGGTCGGATCATGTTCTTCCCATTCAGCTGACTCCTCAGGACTTGCCTTATCTTCTGAAGATATTTGGTGGTTGCGGCTTTCCTAGCGGCCTCTTCATGATTCCCATTTGCATGTGGGATTCCAAGGTACTTGTAGCCATCCTCAATGTCTGCAACGTTGCCTTCTGGTTGTGCAATCCCCTCAGTTCTGACTACCTTCACTCTCTTTGTTACCATCCACTTACACTTCTCCAGTCCAAATGACATTCCAGTGTCGCTGATGTTGATCTTAGTGGTGTTGATCAATGTCTCATTCACGCTTGGTATACAGGTTGTTGTCATCCATGTACAGGAGGTGTCTAAGAATTGCTCCATTCCATAGTCAGTATCCATAGCCAATCTTGTTAATGATCTGGCCAAGGGGGTTCAGAGCTATGCAGAATAGTAGTGGGGACAGAGCAACTCCTTTGTGAATCCCGCACTTGATGGCGACTTGTGCAATTGTCTTGAAGTTAGAATTCCTGATGAAGGCTCTTAGGGTCCTGTACAGTTCTAGGCATTCCAGGATCCAGTTGTGGGGCACTGAGTGGTAGGCTTTCTGGTAGTCAATCCAGGTGGTGCACAAGTTAGTCTGGTCTTATAGTCTCAAACCACTGCTCTATCTATCAGTAGTTGGTGGGGGGAGGGGATAATGACATCGCCCCCCTGACCTGATGTCCTGACTCTCCCTTGCTGTAGCATTTGTGTTTCACCTCGTCAATCTCTAGTTGTGATAGTAGTTGCTTCTTCTGTATGTTGGAACACTGAGCTACTGTTTCTTTTATCAGTTGTAGTCTAGATGTTGGGTGACGAAGAATCTATCAGTCCCACATCCTCTTTATGTAACCCCTTTTGCTGTGATTACATGTATAGTAGCAGTCCAACAGGTATTATATACAGGTATTTGTTTTTATATAATAATACTCACTGCACCATAGATCCACCCTAATTCTATCTTGTTCATCACCCAGAGTTCATGGATGTTTTCCGCTAGTTTTTCTCTGATCCTTTCCAAGTGAGGTGGCAAAATAATCTGAACAGAAAACAAACAGGGTTTCAGTGACTGGTTACGATTAAAAGAAAAAAACTTTATTGAATGATTTCAAAATTAATTAAATAGTGAACTTCAATAAAGTATGTTATTGAGAAAAATGGAGCAAGACATTTCAGACCTGGCTGGTGTCTACAGGTATTGGGGTGAATGCTGCCTGGCTCAGAGTGACAGTGGGTCCCAGCAGGTCTCTGGTGGCAGTCTGATCCTGACTAGCCTCCAGTTTCAGTTTCTCCCTGGGCAACACTGCTTCATAGCAAGGGGCATAACCGGGAGGAGGGAGGAACTTAAACTCCCCATGACGTCCACCGAGGAGGAATCGCACCCTGCAGGTAAAACAGGAAAGGAAATCAGTGAGTGAGAATCAGAACACAGCCAAGGGGCAGTTCTCCTGGGATCGACATTTATGTGATAGATCTGGGACAAATATTGCCTTCAAATTTGTTATGATGATGATAATATTAAAAACAAGGCTCCAAAAGAGTGTGAGTTAGTCAGTCTGCTACCAGATAAAACTGATGAGTTGTGCTATTTGTCTTCATATTGCTGACCAAGACATATACTGTTACG
>VOQK01027354.1:0-17848 GCA_015052645.1 Benitochromis conjunctus
TGAGTTATCACATGCCCTGTGTTTTCATGCCCTAGTTTACTTTGTAGTTCTGTGTTTCTTGTGTGCTGACCCGGTGTTTCTCTCCCCTGCCTGTGTCCCTTCTGTTTCCCTTATAGCCAAGCCCGTGTCTGTGTCCTCCATATGTTAAGCATGTGTACTTCCTGTTTTATTGTGAAAGTCCTGTGGTTCCATGTCCTGTGCCTTATGTGAATGTGTCCTGCTTTGCCCTCATCTGTGTGATTTGTTCCAGCTGTGTTTCCCTCCTGCCTCTCGTTCCCATGATTACCCCTCTGTGTATATAAGCCCCGTGTTTCCTTTGTCCTGTGCTGGTTCGTCTGTATATTTTCCCTGCAAGTCTCCGGATGTCTCTCTGCTTCCCTGCCCGCCATCCGTATGTCTCCCTGCTTCGTGTTCTGGTTTGTTGTTAGCTTTTCCCAGTTTAGGTTTTGTTTAGTTTCGTGCTCCCCTCTGTTACGTTATCCTGCACTGTAAAATAAAATCACTCACCTGCACCTCAAGAAGTCCTGCGCTTGGGTTCCTCCTTTTTTCACACAACACGGCTTGCCTCACTAGCCGTGGCAATTACTCTACACATAACTGTTTTGGGGGGAAAAAGCTGTGGACCTACAAATCAAAAACTTTAAATTGTGAAAGGGAATGAAAATGAGCCAAGTTCATTACAACATAGCATACTTTTGAATCTTTTCCTGTGTCTTTCAGAAATTATTTGGATTAAAAGGAACTTATCCAATTAAAATCCTGCTTCCTTGCAACTCAAACCTTTATCAGCTGTTAGAGCTCCATGAATATAACTGCCAGGTGTACAGATGGGTACACATACCTGCGTTTAAAGCACATGTATATGTTTAAAGCACACGTATGTGCTTTAAACAGACTCCTTTTGGGGACCTAATCTTTTTACACACATTTCAGTTCAGGTTTGGCTAAGGCAAGCAGTTACAGTCAAGTCACTTGCAAGTCAATGTAATTTTGTCTGAAGTTATGGAAACATGACTCCGTGTGTGTGTGTGTGTGTGTGCCTCGTATGTGACTGCTCTCACTGCGGCAGGTGTCTGTCTGACAGGCGTGTGATGAGTTGAGCCCTGCATTGAGCCTGTCTAAGCCCAGCGACTGGGCTCTCTCTCTATCCCAATAAGCTGCCCTGGGTCTGCTGGGCTGATTCTGACTCCCCACCTCAACCCTGCACCTTTGACTGCACCAGTTACTAGAATACCAATGACTCAGTGTCCCTCATGTCTCTCCGCTCCCTGCCATGTATGCATATTTGATGCTCAGTCCCCTGATCTGAATTGCACTGGCATTTTAATAGTGCCCCCTGTAACCTGTAAAGAATATAGCTTTCCTTTAGAGTTTAACTACTACTAAGAGCATTGTCCATTGACTGTGCAAAACAGACTACATAATCCCATGGGTTTCAAAATAAATACACTCATATTACAGGCGCATCTCTCACATTTTCTATGTATTTTAAGCTCCGCTTCACTTTGCTTTCATATTAAGACAATAAGTGGCATGACGTGGTATGCCATTCAATAACACAATATCATGTTAATACAGCACTCAGAGTTACACTCTGTCCTCTTGAGCTTTAGCTTCTGAGAAGCTAGCATAGAGCATGTCTTTGGCATTGTGACCCTCGAGGGATAATTAACAGTGACCGCTTTGTGAATGAAAAAAGCATCAATAACACACTCCTCTCCTGATGCATCAGCTTCGGGCTTGCTGCTTCTGAAAACTTCTTGGTTGTAACTGGAGAACGAGTTCTGCACCAGCTATGACCCTCCCCACTAAATTCAGGGCAGTGTGAAACATAAGTTGAAGACAGCTTCAACTTATGTTGCCTGTGCAAGTCTGAGGTCTGTCAAGAAATGTGGTGAAATTATGGGTTCTCTCTATCCTGTAAATGCTTGATTGTGTTGAGATTGAGTTTATAGATGTGGCGAACACTTTGGCTTATTCTTAGGTTCCTTTGAAATGTTTGTGGATAATCATTGCTGAGTGTTGGGGAGCACTGTCCTGCTGGGTGAGGCTGCTGTTGTGAGAGTTCAGTTGCCACGGAAGTTGTGGTTGGTCTGCAGTAATTATATATACATTTGCTTTTAATGTTTGTGGAAATACCCCCCCTTTGTGTCTGTACGGGAGCCGAGAAAGGCCGTATCCGTTAATAATATTTTTATCTCGTTTTCTCGAGATAAAAATATGGAGAAAAGCAGCTTTGTTTTCTCGCCGGGACAACCTTCCTCTTAAATCACGAGGACTGATCTCAATATTGTCTCTAAAAGACAGACACAACGCAATTTCAGCGTGCGTTAGACCTCGACTGAAATACCGTCTAATGAGTTGATCAGTGATCAACGCTCCTTGATGTGCCATTTTCAGCAATTAATTGACAAATGTTTGTCCCGAGAACAATGTTTTAATCATCTCGTGATAACAGGACTTGTTTTCTCAAGATAATGAGTTATTTATCCCATTATCTCGAGATATCCGTGGTCTGGTTTTCTCGAGATAATGGGATAAATAAGTCGTTATCTTGAGAAAACACCACGAAAAAGATTTTCTATGCATGTCCTCTCTCGGCTTCCGTAGTGTCTCTTAGACTGGGTTACCTTAAATTTTACTTGGACCATTCTCAATAGCTGTTGGGCCTTGTTGGATTCTAACTGCTATTATTTTTATCTAAAATCTTTTTTTTTTTCCATATATGAATAGTAATAATGAATAATATCCAGTCTAGGAAAGATTTAGAACATAAAAATAAAAGTGTACCTGAGTTATTTGATAGGGTTGAGTAACTTCCAAGGAGTCAATAAAAATATGTTTGTTTGGGGTTTTTTATGTATCAGTTTGGAGTGGCTGTAGCTCAGGAGGTCTACAAACCGAGAGGTTGGTGGTTCGATCTCTGGTTGCTCCAGTCTGCATGCCAAATGTCCTTAGGCAAGGTACTAACCTCAAGTTGCTTGCTGATGCAGCCACAATCATTGGGGGATAAATGTGTGTGAATGTACATCGAAAGCACAATTCAAGCACTTGCATTGTTAACCAAACAGTTATTAAGCTGGCACAAGTCTTTTTGAATTTGTCAGTGTTTGTCAGCCAAAACAGGGCACTATGGTACATGGTCTAATAGACGTAGTGGCTTCAGATTTGAATAAGTACATGCTTTGGTGCAGAATTTTATCATTTTGTTTTAAGTGATTTTAGACGCCTTCATGTAATTAAAACAATTGTTAATGTTCTTGTCATTGTGTGTATTGGTTTAATTCATTCTGTGTTCACAAAGTACATAACCGTGTAAGATGTGATGCTTTAAAAGGCATACTATGTCTGTTTCAGACTACTGCTCGCAGCTCGCAAGTTCCAGTTCATGTTACAACTGTGTGAAAATCTAAATGTCTGCATAATTTCTCAAAGTGATTTCATTGGTTGGAATTGCTTTTTAATCTAAAGCCAGTCTTATTCTGGTTGTTTCCCCTTCAAGAGAACACTGCTCAGCACAGCCAGTAAATGTATCTACTAATAGAAAGTGAAGAGAAGAAGAGAGAGAAAACACAAACAAGCTGCTGATTATGCATTCTCAATTTAATTGAAAAAACAATGAATGCTAAAATAAAGAGCCACTGCACTGGAAATAAATTCAATTATCAAGCGGATTTTCACAATATTTATTCAGATTTCTTTTTTATTCAAACAATTATAAATGGGAAAATAATGAGCTATAGGCTGAACAACATGTCATATGATAATGTGAAGAAGGCAAGTTAGTCGAATAGCCATTATACACCAACACACCGTACATAAAACCAGACATATGACACATAAAGATGACATGATTGCACAGATGTCTAAGCAACTTTAATAGAGTTGAAACTTCTTATTATTAATGTAGTTAAAATATCAAAAGTATTCTTTCTCCGAACAAGGACCACACATTTTTGTCTGCTATCCCTTGAAATGGAGTATAGCAATAAAACTTATGAGTATCATTTAATGTTATTAATTGGTTACTATTTCTACATTATATACAAGATACTGTCAATGTTTCAACATGCAGTTCACCCAGCTCCTATTTTTTCACACATTTAGTTGTTTTAACATTTTAACCACTGCTATTACTGTAAGTATAAGATGTAATGTAACTTTTACATTTATCTATTTCCTATCTATATTTAAATTTCCAAAGAGTCTTTCTTTAAACTTGAAAGACAAGAGATTAGTATCATACCATCTTTCTCCAGTATAAAATGATGCTCAGGCAGCAATGTCACCACTAAGCATCCTGTAAGTCAAATGTTTAGGCAGTCTTCTGTACAGAATATAGTTAACCCCCACCTCTTTGTGCACCCACAGCACCCTTTGGTTTTGTGGTTTGCGTGCACTGCAAAGCATATCTGTTGGCGTGGTCTAACAATAAGAAAATGCTGCATTCACAACAATGTGAACAATAGTGGGGAACGGTGAGGCTGTGAAATGTTTATTCAGCACATTAAAGAGTAATGAGTAGCCTCCTCCAATGACTGAGACCACATAACTAACATGCTCACAGTTTAAAGGAGGCTCTCTCCTAGGTTTAATGGGTTACTTGGGTAAAGATAAACAACACCATAATGAGCTAAGATCCATATTTTCCTCATTTTCTGTTGATAAGCAAAAATGGTTCTGGTAAGCAAAATTAGCCCGTTGCATCTTTAGGCAAAAAGACACACACATAGACAGCAGTGCACAGTGATCTCACACACAAACACGTTCTCTGAACTGCTTTTCTAAAGCATACAATTAGCACTTTACAGAACTCATTTGCACTGTAACCCACACACAGGTTTGTCACTCCTTCACATCTCACCAAGTTCACTCTGTCCCTTTTGTTCTTCTAGTGAGAAGGGATGCCTCGATTGTTCGTATCCTTAAACGCACATCTGGCTGTGCTCTCATAGTCGGTTGTTTTCACTGCTTCATCAAAAAAACAAGGATTACAACTTTGTCGGCAAAAGACAAGCTTGCAGTGTAATCATATTTACTGCCATGCGAGTGGAGTTTTTGTTCATGCAATCTACATTTTGCTTAGGCAGCGAAAAAGCAGCCTCTTCTCCTGGACAGCGGCTACATTGAGAGAATGGGAGGTGAAATCCCTCGCCTATTAAAAGTGAACATGGTGTGGAATGTGAGGGATAGGACATTGTGGCATCCATTCAGTGCTCATTTTTCAGTGTATTTTTTGTGACAAGCTGGGTATTAGTTAAGATAGCTCACCATTATGCCATGTGCTAGGGATAAATTTGTCTAGATTACATAATTGGGCTCCCCCCATGCGCGGTAGTGGCTGAAGCTTTACCTGCATGAAGTGGATGATTAGTTTGGTGCAGCACAGGGACAGTAGGCATCTCGACTCACAGCCAGAGCCTCACTGAAGAGGATCAGACCTGGAATCAGTAGCAGCAGGAGAAAAGGCCTTGAGCTAATAGATCATCACTGGAGCCACTTCAGATGCTCAACCAATTTACCATATTAAGTCACTTAGTCACATCCATTTCCCTGTAATTCATTCACTGCTTAAGCCCAGATGCTGTTTGGAAATTAAGGTTAATCATCTCCTTATTCATCAAAGCCAAGAGGGCAATTACTGCATGGAGTGCAGGGAGTGGCTCTGGCTGGAGAGCCACAGCTTAGTTTTTGTCATCACACACTGCGGACGTTGTGATTACATCATAATAAAGTGCAATTAGCTAATGAATGGGAGCGTATGCTGCTAATGACAAGCTGCAATCTAGTTGCTTCTTTGCTGCCGTGTATGCACCCACCTCTCTGCACTAGCAACATTCACTCCTCGAGCTGTCTATGCATACATGGTCTGCGTGGGGGCTCCTCCATATATTACAAGTTAAAAGAAAATCAGCAGCTAATATTTAGTGGCACCAAAAATAGCATTTAAGCAAAGGGTAAATTATTGCAAAGAAAAAATGTAGCAAATTAAATAATTGTCCCAATTACTTATACACAGCAGATTTACCCACCAGCTGATTTAATTCTCCAAGTCAGGGGCTTTCACACTTCCTGGACAAGCCAAAATTTCAAAGCATATTTGTTTTTATATTTGAAAGTTGCATGTATGCCATCTAACGTGTGATTAGTTTTTCTTTTCTTTTATTTATTCAAACAGAATAAGTCTTATCTTAGATGGGTCACAAATAAATTGGTTGTTGATGTTGAGGTTAAAAGTGGACTAAGAGCAGTGCTGATGGATTTTAGAATCTCTTTTTATTGGTTTGAGCCCGTTTGTCTTAAAGGACTGCAAAACCTGGCAACATGAATTCCACAAGTTTATTCAACTCTAATAACACTGCTGTCCCGCCATAATTTGACCATATTCCAAAGAGATTCTTGTGATAGTCACAAAAGTTTGAATTTCTCTGCGTTTGCATACCACGTAAATAACTGGAAGAAAGTCCACGGGTTCGCATCCCTCAGTCTTCTCTAGCCTCCAAGTGTCAAAGCTACATGATGCAGTTCTACTTGCATTTTTTTTATTTTCTTAGTTAATTTGCAGAGTTATCTTCAAAACCAGTATACCTTCATTCTGTAGTAGTTGTGTATAGTTATATTCATACTTGTACATGTTCATGTTTGAAGGTAGTTTGCTATTCAGAAACTATGTCCTGCCAACTCTGTACAAACCAGAAAACATTTGTACTGTGCACATTTTACAGTATACAATAGTTATATATCGAATTATCTCAATAAAACTGCGTGCTGATTTAATATTATATATCAACAAATGAAAGAACTCAAAACTATCCCTATAGACATGAAAGATAGTTTAATTTATTCTCCAACTCTTTCAATATACTGTAAAATATGTAATGAATTAAAAGTTTATAAAATCAACAAAAAGTCAGTTTTTTTACAGGATCAACTCTTTAATTAATGCTCATCCAAACTTCACCTTCTTTGCTGTCATTGTCAAGCCAGTGAGCATTCAAGCTGAGACTGGTGTGCATATTCACACAAAGAGGTTGCTGTGGTCACTGGGACATGCTGGACAGGCGTTACTTTAACTAGACTGCTCTAATCAGTGTCGATGGAGTGTGAGGAGGGATGCTAATCTGGGTCATTGCATATGTAAATGCACAGCTGGGATCTTCTCAGTGCCAAAACACATCAGCCAGGGTGTCTGAGTGTCACCCAACATTAGCTCCAATGTACCGAATAGACAGCAGTTATAAACACACGCCACAGTGGGCTGTGTTTTGATGGACATAGTGGTGGGTATTAGTGCAGTCACATGTGGTGTCAAACTTCCTTTCTGTCTCAGTGGACTATATTCTAAACAAAAATTCTATTGACATTCAATTTTTCATTTAGCACTAGAGCTTATTTGGTATTAAATGTGGGATTAAGTCAACCAACCACAAAACAACAACACGTTTTTCAAAATGTGTCCAAAATGTACAAATACAATGGATATATAGCTTATAACATGTCAATGAAAAAAAGAGTCAGATTTCAAATCCACTGATTTATGAAGGTAATGTTACAGTATTGCAGATTTTATTAAGTAACATTTAAAGGTCTAAAGCTCTCTGAGTCCTCAGTAAGACTAGAAAAGCACTATATAAATGTCTGTCCATTCCATCCACATTATAAAGAATGATCCTCTTTTTAATGATGTCACTTGCCAACACAAATTGTGTTGAAACAAGAAACATCATATTCTTACATTTAGCTCTTTTCATGCTTTGCTGTCAGTCTTTTGAATCTCTTTAGTTTCCGTGTAGTGTGAGTTCACTCTCGTTCACTCTCGTTCACTCTCCTTTGTCCAACACATGTGCCCGAAGGCATTTGGACTTAATTTGCTTTGGTCTCAATCAGTTGATGAGTTGAACTTTGAGGCTTTTCCCTTTGTCCGAATTCTTTCAAGAATAAGAAATTTTCAGCTGAAAAACTTCCTTACATGAAACAGCTGTGCTCCTTATTGGTCAGGTGTGTCTGGAGTGCACTTGTCAACATTAGTGTAGGGTAGGATTTTCCCTCACATCTGCTAATGTAAACAGTAAAGTGTATTGTTTACTATCCTGTAGAATAAAGTTCTGCCAAGGTGATGATGTCATACGAGCAGTTTAACAGGTATGGCAACTTATATAATGGAAACAGGCAGCTCACTAGAAGTGCTTTGCAGCAACATGGCAACCATAGAAAGTAAACCATATTTGGTGACTTCAAGCAGCTGCAGGTGAAATAGGACACAGTGAGTGGGACAAGTGACAAACTTTTAAGCGAGAGACTGAAGAGTGTCTGAAGACACTACCAATGAAAGCGTAAGATACAGCTGACTGACATAACTGGGTAGTAAATGCATTCGAGGGTCACGTAAGCAACCAGAGCCTGGAATGTCAATAATCGGCTATCCATCCACTTTACAGCAAAGTGCAATGAGTGAATTGTTTCCATTGTGTAAGAGACGTGTGTAGGCGATTTTTACATTTAGGACATGTCATGTGGTCACGTCCAGGACATGTACTGCAGACAGATGTGCTGCCAAGCTGGAAGCAGGGACATAAAATGAAACTACAAAAGATGAGTGCCATTATCAACAAGCTAAACAACTACTGATGGCAAACTGTACTTGCAAGGCTGGGTTATGAGGATTAATTCTTTTTCACTGTAAATCTACCATTGCTACTATCTACTATCTCTATGTAAAAACAGTGTAAATAACATTTAAGTTATACATAACTAACAGTAGGCCTGAATAATCTCATGCTGGAACTGTAGAGTTAGTACAATACGCCTTCTATGAACTGCATACTGTATAATATTATCTAGACTGTTTACGCTCTTATGAAGGCTAATCATTATACATTAGGGTCATAGTTCAGCCATGCAGTTGCACTACTTTTTAAAGTTGAGGTGTATGTGACAATGGACACAGCAACAACAGGGACCAACATGTGGTTAGCCAGCAAAGCAGATCAAAAATGATCAGAAGCAAATTATTCCAGCCTGGTTCCTTACACTTCTGGCCTGTTTCCATGCTGACTGATATGCTGCTCAGTGTCCATTGCTGCCTCCTTTTTAATCTGTTTATTGATTTTAAATCGGACAGGTCACTCTGAGGGTAAACAGAAGCTTTAAGCTTACCAAACAAGGTGCGCGTTTGTTTTGTGTCAAAATTGTGAAGATGTTACGTTCAGACGTTACAGCAGCAGCTGCCCACATGAAACTGTGACTGTGACTCACCAATTAATGTGGCAAGTTTCCTTAATGAGGGGCGGGTAAACAGGTGACAGATTGTAAAGGATGCAGGTAAACTCTAGCTTCTGTTCTAAGCTGATTAGTGGTGATTTATGTTACAGAAACACAGATGTACACCAGGCATTTTTTTTTATTAAACCAATGGCATTGTTGTCTGAAGATAATATTGGCACACGGGTTATATATGTGCATTTGCATGAGCTGGAGATGGTCTTTAATCTTGTCAAACCACATGACACACTGCTCAGAGAAAATGGCACACCTGTGGATGAAATAGCTGGAGCACAGAAAGTATAGCATGTAAACAAATCTAACTACACATGTGGAATGATGTAACTATGAAGTGAAAATTGGTTACTAATGAAAACCTGCAGGCAGGGGTTCAGAGTTTAGCTATCATATGTTAGCATGTACAGCTGTTGCAGTGATCACGGGAGTGACTCTTCAGTTCAACACAATCCATCGAACCTGTCATTGTGCCATCTTGTGGTGAATGACAGTGGAAAAAAATGCAAGCCCTAGCTGTCCTTCATTGCAGCCTCTTCTTGTGGCTGAAGTGCTGCTATTAGTGAGCACTTGAGCAGCACAGGGCTCTGTTACCCTATAAAAGGGAGAAGAACCTTTTATACCTAAGCAGCACTAATTACCTCAAGTGTTTTACTGAGCCAGGACTCCATAGTGTTGGCTGTCTTCATAGTATCTCTTCCTGTTTTATCTTTACCGTAACTCACTAAACAGTGCAGAACATAGCAGATCAGGTTTTTGATGCACAATCATTACCAGTTTCTTTATACTCAATACCTAATAAATAAGAAAAAAAAGGTTAAACAAGTATGCCTCTGCAAATAAGATTTAAGTAACATTTAAGCCAGAATTTAGAATAAAACTGCTAATTACTGTTTCATTAGTCATATAATGATATTTAATAACTAATCAAAACTTTATTTAAATTTGGCCAATTTTTCCCTTAAAGATTATTTTGTGCTATCCGTCTGGGTGACTTTCAGCATGGGCTTTATTCTTAGATTAATCTTTAGAAGTTTCACTCCTGTAATGTCCATTCCTTGTGTTTCAGGATGATCCCAGGCTTAATGTCAGCTCGTGGCAGAGTTCCTTGTCTATACATCAGGTGGTGCTGCAGTTTCTTCCTTTTCACCTCTCAAAAGTAGTAGTAGTTACCAGTTAAAAACATGCAAACACTACCCAACTCTTACACAACAAATAATATATATACCCCAAGTAAGAGCAAACCATGTCCATATTGTTTCTGTCATAAACATATATCCAGTACTTGATTGTGATATCAACAACCAGCTGGAGAATACGTCGGGAAACATGAGGTGTTCACACCAGCTAAGAATATGAAAAGCTACTGCTATGTCCTATCTTTAACTCATAACCCTCGTAGTCACCTGCAATATTTCTCTCCTCTGCCCCACAGTTTGCTTTCTTCCATCCCATACTCAGCTGACTTAGCTGAATGCGTGTTTGGTGTCAAGTCTGATTCTATCCAGTTGATGTTGGCGTGAGGGTGGTGGGGGTAGGTGACAAGGGAGTTGGGCAGAATGATGATCAGAGCCTCTGGTGCCCTTTTCTTCTGATCACACATTACTGTGCAACAGACTTGTGTCAGAACAGCAGCAGCATCAAGATGTCCACAAAGGCCAGCATCAATCAAGAGGGTTATTCATCAGTCTGGGGTTGTAACTCCCCACACCTTCTCCTGTTCCTCCTACCTGTTTGTCTGACAGTTGGCTGTACAGGCTTGGCAGAGCTGAAGAGCTGCCAACCACACTGCAGCTGAGACGACTGGAGATTCTCAATCATTTATAACCGTTTTAAGACAACATCCTCTCATACATAGGTATTAATAACAGAAAAGTGCAACATTATAATTTTGTAGATAGTTATCCAGGTGTACACACCATTTGAATAGAACCAGTTACACATAATTTAAAAGCACAAGACCTTAACATTTATACTATGCAAACCATTCTCAGATACCACTACCGATCAGCAATAATACTACCACCATATTTTGCAATATGTTTTCATAAATAGCAAATTGTTCGCTGTCGCTGTTGTCTATCAGGTAGTAGTTCATTAACTGTTGGAGGTATCACTGTCTGGGGTTGTGGAATTGTTCCCCTAGCTTTTGTGTAAGAAATAAGTATTTTTCTTTTATACTAATTACAGCATTGATCAAAATCCTGTAGATGTATTGTTCTTTGATTATGGTATAATGTCGCTTTAATTTCAAATAAGGATTGTTGGTTTTACATCTGTGTGTTTAAACCACATATTATGGGCACATTTTAAAACACACAAACTTAAACTGCCTATGTTCATTTGGTATATTGTTTAATAAAGATTAAATACTGGAAATAAATCCTAACAAAGAAGACATTCAAGTGTTTATACTTGATATTTTTAATCTTCGAACTAAAAATAGCTAGAGGACCAAACAAAACAAAGACTTCAGTATTTCAATTTGCACTTGATGTAAAATGAATAGTGTGTATATGGAGCTGCAGTGACAGCAGCATGTGATTTGACACAGAACCCAGAGGAGATGTTGTCTGCTCTCCTTCAGCATGACTGACAGTGAGTCTCTATCCCCTTATACTGCCTGACACTTTAAATTAGAGGTAAACGTGAAAAAATCCTGTTGATTAAAAGTATAAAGGTAAAACTGTGCTTTTCATTTTACACAACTCGTTGATCATTTTAAATAACAAAAATAATAATAATATGATATTCATTGATAAAGTCATAAACACCTGTTTAGATGTCTAGATGTGATTTTCAGTAAGTATACTATTGGAGTTGCCAGTACGTTTGTGATTAATGTCTCAAAAGAAAAAATCAAACAAAGAAAAATCGATGTAATCGTTAAAGCAAATGTCTTTATTTTTCCACAGACACAGTATCCACAGTATCACAGGCATTCTGATGAGATTGTCCTGTTGTCTGCGCACTACTGATTCACATTTCGCTGTATCGTTATCTGCACTCATTTTGCTAAGAGTGTCTGAGTCCAGCAGGTTTGTATTACCGTCTGCACTCAGGACTGGGTTAAGCCTTCATGCTTTTGTCAGAGAATTAATGCACAGTGCAATTCACCTGCAGGCAAGGTCACTGTCAGAAAACAGAGAACCTTTTGTGTTAGTGTAGTGCCAGCAGAGGAAAGCTTTCTCTATGAATTATTACATTATTAGGAAATGGAGGACACTATGGCTAGAGATGTTTTCCTGCAGGTGTTACTGCAATTACTGAATATCCTGATGAATATCTACCTGCGTGCAGATTGAGACAATTCATTTTATACACAAATATTTTTTGTTAATATTTATTAACAAAAGCAACAGAAATACTGTCCAAGCCAAGTGTTTCCTGTTTTCCACTCCTGAAAAGTTGTTTAGAACATCAAGCATGATTACCAGTTTGGCTTCCTTAGTTTGCTCATTGTTTGCAGTCTCGAGTTCTTTATTTCTTATGTTTTTAAAACCATCAGTCTAACCATGGTCTGACTCTAATAAAGTCCCTCTGTGTTAATAAGAATCTGACTCCTGACAATCTCATGTAGTGGTGAAATCGTGTTTGCAACAGGCGCAATGTCACTTAGTCAGAACAGTTCTGCTGAAAACTTTAAAACAGTTAATAACAGATACAAGTTTGTTTAGTTGACAAAGTCACCAATGAGCTGACCAAAATCCACCTGCCATCTGAGTGCTAAATGTAACAACTCAATCAAATCTGACGTTGTACACAGAGGAATTAACAAAAGAAGACCTACACAGGCAAAAGCTTCATCTTCTACGGCCTGTCTGGGTCCAAGTCGCATGACAAGAATGTCCAGGTAAAGATACCCAAATAGCTCCGTCTAGGCCCATTTCCTGCCACATGTAAGTATGTTGCTGAATGAATATATTTTACATGGTCATAGTCCAGGTCCAGTTCTTTCTGTTATAGGAAGAAAATGTAAAACTTCAAAACAAACTATGTGAATGTGAAAAGAAGAAGGAGAAGAGTAAGAGGTAGAGTTAAACACAAAGAGACATAAAAAAGAAAACTGAGTAGTAAAAGAACAAGTGCTAGAAGACAGTGAAGTAAAAAAAACGAAGCAGTGACAAGAGTCACATTTTAGATACAGAAGAGAGAGAGAAGCAGAAACTGAGCTGGAGAGAAGAGACTGGGGATGTAGGTGAGGGCAATGTGATATGTAGGGAGAGATAAGGAGACAGCAAAAGAGTGAGCGAGAGAGAGAGAGAGAGCCCCAGCTGTTGTCAGTGTGGTACTGGTGACGGCCTCCTCCTGCCTCTGCTGCTCTGTAATAACTTGTCAGATCGATGGCTCCCCACACAGCAGGGGCTTTTTTCTGTCACACAAATGAAATGTGTGACATTTCTGCCACTTTCACAGTTCAGCGCTGCTACACTCATACACTTCTGCAAAGCCAACAAGGACTGAGAAAAGCCACTCCCATTTACTGGGATGTACACCACCTGAAGGACGTGCTTGGCAACTACAAGGCTCGAGTACAACAACAGGTGGCCGTCCCATCTTATTTTACTCTGACGGAGGAGAAGAGTTTGTAGTGAATGTGATAAAAGTGATAAAATAAATGTGTGCTTGTTGTTCTGAAAGCTTTTCACTGTTGTCATTTTAATCTACAGAATATTTTTATTCACATAATTACAAAATATGCCACATCCATTCTGCTAAAAATGTCTTTGCTTGTTTCACCCGAAGAAAATTCACTTCTTGTTGCGGACGTATTTTCCCTTATGTAACCCCAGAGGCTATTTATTTGAACTATTATCTTTTCTGTCTTTGTAACAGCATTATCAATGATCAAGGACTAAAATCACCAATCAGTATTACAGTCGAGTTTGTACAATAAGTTGTGAACCCTGTAACCTTCTAGCAGACAGCTATGAACTCAAATGTGTCGACTATACTTTCACTAATGTGAGTCCTTGAGTTGGACCCCTCTACCATGTTGGTGCTTACTGAACCATTTTTAATGGAATCATCAGACAACTGGTATACTTATTTCCCCAAGACAAGGCACCAACATGATTTGGTTAGTTTTTTAAATATATCCTTGTTATAACAATATACATCCCTTCACAGCATTAGCTGGTGGTTAACCCTAACCAATTAGTATTTAGACTGTGGACACTAGTGAATGCAAAGTTGCTTGGTTTCACATTCAGTTTCTGTACATTAACTGACATATACAGATTTTTTTTGCAGTAGGTTTGTATCAGTGTTGTCTATCCACACAATAGATTAAAAAAGATGATTATAGGAACAAACATTGCCTGACAAACCCCCTGTAGCAGTTTTGTGTTTAACCGTCTGACGTCTAATTAATCGTATGTGATCCTTACCTTTATGCTATCAGAATGTGTCATTTTTCTTCCTTTAAATTATTCTCCCAACTCTTGGCTATTATAGGTCAAAGTAAATAATTGTGCACATCAAAACCTTTTTTTCCCACTTTTTTCCCCCCAAAAAGGAGTTCTTGTACAACTCAGGGTCATCACTAATGATAACCTGGACATCAGAGGGTTCATTTTGAAGATACTTGGTGTGCCTTGCTTCCTCCCTTTGTGTGTTTCCCTCTGTTGTGATCCCAGGCCTTATTTGTCTGTTCCACTGTCTTTCCTCTCAGTTCTCACTTGTCATTTTGAACATCCTTAATCCCTTTATCTTCCTCCTCCCCTTGTGCCTCAGTCCCTCCTAGCAGAGATGCAAGGGGATGTGAAATGAGAACTGAGGAGTTGGGGCAACATTTGCTTAACGATGTGCTTCTTCACAGCCATTATTTCAAAGCAAAGGCATTTAAATATAACATTGGTATCAGGATTTTCTTACAGTCTGTTGTTGTTTTATATCTGTAAGATGAACATAACAGAACCATCAACTATTTATGGATTTACTTTTCTTTACAACCAATGTGGAAGAGTGTAACAAACAATGAGCGGCAGAAAACTTGACTGTGAAGTTGGTTACTTTACAATTTCTTAATCAGGCATTTATTGCTATCTATCTGATCATAACAAAACAACAATAAAAACAGCGGCAGCTTATGTGCACTGACTCCTAATGCATAATACAGACTTTAACCAACCACAAAGTGGCAATATAAGGAAATCTTACCCATCCCAAAAAAACCACGTTAAAGACGACTTTGTCAGACACCTAAATAATGAGATACGCTTCAAAAGGAAATGGTCAAATTCCATCTACAAACAAATATTGGTAAGCAAACAGATTCAAATCCAACATTTGTAGAGCTACTTTAGTTTGTATATTCCAGCTCATCCCTTTAAGTTACTGCTACAAAGATTTCCATAAAGGATATAGCGATGCATCCTCTTCTATACCTCAAATGTGCCGACTCTTTCCCAACATGAATTTTAGGAAATGAGACATCCATGCCGATAAGTTTCTAGATCTCTGGCAGGAGAACAGAGGAAAGAGGAGAACATGAGACAAGTCTTCAGTATATTTAAACTATGAACAACATCTAGAATGTCTTAAAAGGGATAAATTCAATCTTTGTTTTGTTTCTTTGTTTTTTGTTTTTACATGAGTGTGAACAGGAGCCGCATTTGCATTGAGTGCACTTGATGGTTACCATTTCCAGTAAGGTTGTAAACACTCTGGAGACGGTGTTGAAGGGCAGATAGAAAGGGGAAAAGAAATAGGTTTGGGTGGAGAGCAAAGTGGTGCATGAGGTACTAGGGTGAAAACGCAGTTGCAAGAGGAAGTGGTAGGGGGTTAAGGGTGAGGGCCTTTTGCTACATCTCTGTGCAGCAACAGTCAAAGACGATTTTCCTTGCCTCCCACTGTACTAGTGAGATGGAGGAAGCAGCAGTGTGATCCATGAACCTGCATGAAAATCAATGCGGGCAGCCCAAACATGAAATCAATGGTTAGGCAGAAGTGGGCGCTAGTAAGAGGGGGGAGGATGAGGAAGGGAGAGAGGAGTTAAGGGAAGGAGGTGGGGCGAAAGAGTTCACTGAAGTCTGCTGGAGTGGGACGATCTCCTCCTGAGCTGGGCCACGCGGGGGAGTTGAGGTCGGGCCAATGTGGGAGGGGAAACAAAGGGGTGAAGTTAGCTAATGTGGTAATGGAGCAGTGCTGCAGAGAGTTTCTGCAATACAAGGCGTAACGATGTTTACCAGCCGAGAGTTTGGGAGTAAAGCTACTGTTAGTAATGTTCAGTTAAATGGTAAAAGAAATCATATTCAGCACTTCCTCTGGAACTCAATTGGAAACGTAATTCTGAATATCATTTGATACTATAACCCTGCAGATGTAATTTTTCTTAAAGCTAAAACTTCTTTGATTTGAACACTACAGTTTGATAGAAATGCTAACCTGGCTGCTATTGCTTCTGTAGTATGGATTAAGCCCACCGTAGACTGATCGCCAATCCATCATATGTGTCTTTGATATCAGCTGCACAAATCAGAAACAAAAGATTGAGAACAGCTGGCCCCTGTGGCGGATAGCTGGTTCAATCCAGAACTGACATACAGCAGGTGAGCAGTGCAGCAGAGCAGCAACCTCACCATACTGCAGCTGACATGCACACTAAAGCCTTGACCACACTGCATTTAATTCATTCTAGTGTACTCACTATAATAAAAAAAAACACAGAGTATATTTGTATAAAACAATTATTTACATTTAAAAGAATGCCCCTAAACTTATTTGATGTTTAGTTGAAGTCCAGGCTATAACAAAAATATGATCAATACGAGCTGTTATACTGCAACGTAAACTTTAAAGTCCACTTCAAGTGATTCTCTCAATTCCCATGAGTTGTATTTATATGCTACCAGATAGATGTGTGGTGTCTCCCTGTGGGCTGCAGGTCCAGAGTGATGGATCTACAACAAGCATAACTAAAGTTTATGTGCTGGTTATCTGCAAAGAGATAACCACAAAACATAAAAACAATTAGCACGCAGCAGCTACAAGCATGGTGTGTAATATAGTTACAAGACCCTTTAGATTTACACAACATGATAACAACAACAATCTGAACTGTTTATCAGACACTAGTTGAGAAAAATGAGCTAAGACAGCCTGTCACATCCCCCTCTCCTGTCCACTCCACAAACTGTCTGTTCAAGGAGCCTGAAATATTATCTGAATGAACTTTTACAGTGGAGCCTGAAACCACAGTGAGTGGAGCTCTGCAGCGAGATGTGCACAGCTGTTCACAAGTAAAGCACTGGCAGCAACACATTTTATAGCTGTTGTTTATTTTTTAAATCACAGAAGCTATTAATGGTACAGAGGCTTCAGAACTTGCTTGGATATGGATGAGTCTTACTGTACAGTTAGGGCTATATTTGCTTTGACAGATAGGTTTCCTGACTCAGGGATATGTAGCCAGTAGTTGCCTCTATTACCGCTGCTAATTTCAGTCACTGAGCTGGACCTCATCGCTATGCCAGTGCTGTTGGTGTCATCTGATTTTTAGACTGTTGAAAAACTTAGTGTTTCAGTTTTTCTTCTTTTGGCTGCTCCCTTTAGGGGTTACCATCATCTT
>VOQK01027357.1:18149-29360 GCA_015052645.1 Benitochromis conjunctus
CTTATCATTTCCATCTCCATTTTCTATTTTTTGGACTCTATTAAAGAAGTTTGAATTTCAGGATGTTAAGTTTCAGGACCTAATCTGCAGTGTCCGAGTCTTTTACTTTGAAAACTTATCAGATACTGTATATTAGCAGTACACCATGTCTAGTAGAATAAAAAGCATCGAGTAGTGGGTGCTATCAAGCCCTTCAGATCACCTGCTGTATGTGACATCATGAAGGTCTAAGCGTAGAAAAAAACAGTGTTTAGAGCAGTCTGAATCCTGAGCTTTCAGCTTACATGATGCTATTATTTTTATACCTTTACAAGCTTATAACGCCTAATATGTTACTAATGACTTATTATTGTCATATTATCTATAAACTAATGTTTATCATAAGAACAGCAGCTCGATTACACAGCCATTCAAACTACGTGTCCTGAATTTATGTAATGCCTTTGGCACAGAAGAAGGCCATGAAACAGATGCAGCCAAATTCAACTCTGATCGTGAGTATGACATTAATCAATTATGGAAATGAATAAAGTAGTAACTGATGGTGAAATTTAATATCTGCTTCATATCTGGTTGTACTGTAATAGCTCAGTACAGAGGCTTTTTGTTTTTGCACTTATAAAAGAAAGTTTGTTTTCAGTAGCTGATTAGAGCTCGGCTTAGCCCGAAGCTGGGTGGAGCTATGTTGGGGGCTACCTGAAGCCTTCATACTTTTTCTAGCCGGCACTAGTCTCAGTCCTCATTTCACTTCAGTTTTGTAATTGTGCATTGCTGGCATCCAAGCTTGAATTTGTCTTGGTTTGTTGCCACTTGTCGATCAAAGGAATGGACCTGCCATGGTTTTGTTATGTGTCGCTAACACGTTTGTATGCTCGTATTTTCATGCTTCGTGGACGCAGTGATCAAAAAGTCATCTTTTCCTGTAATGTGATTACCAACAAGTGACCCAAACAAGCTCTTTTCATGTTTGACATTCGCCACTTATGTGAGAGTGGTAACTTCTGTGTGAAGAAATGCGTTCCCTTAACATCGCCGTGTAAAGTGGGATGCCCTGACAGAGATGGGAAGCTGTCAAAAAAATAATATCTACTTGCCCACACAATCACTTGAGGACATGTCTTATCAGCCAAAATAAGTGAAACAAACCATGATGTGTACAATTTTCCATGTATGTCATTTCCTAAAAACAAAAGGTAGTCAAAAGTTTGGAATTTGAAGAGGAAAAGCTTTTATTGTTCTCACAGTTTTCACATTCTCCACATGCACATTTCTTTTTTGAAATAAATGTAATGACTTTGTGAAAAAAATCATTAAAGTGTTAAAATATAGTAAACCGGAACAACACAATAGTGACTTCTCGTTTGAGAAAGGAATCCTTAATTTGCTGTTTTAAGTAATTATGGGAAATAATCTTCGCATAGACCAGCCATCATGCCTCAATGATAAAATCTTTTCCGTTGAAGTATCCAGAGCAACAAGAAGAGAAAACAACCAAACAACAGAGTGGAATTTCATGAGGCTGGAATGCTTCTCCATTCATCTGTCTTGCCAATACATTAATCAGGCCTGATAAAAGGCTGTCAGCCGGCTGCGTTGCCAACATGCACAATAGACGATCCCAGCTGTTGTCACTGTGCGAGTATTTGTGATAATTGTTGTTCTTTTGTTAAAAAAAGAATTTAGCCAACTCAATCTATGTTCCTGTAAAATCATTAGTAAATAGTTCAAAAAAGGCAGGAGTGATTAATCACTTTAAACTCAGGAAGGTTGTTAACAAGGTATTGCTGAGCTGCCGTCCAAATCTATTGGTCAGAGAAAATTGAGAGACAGAGAGCCGACAGAGAAAGGATTAGAAAAGAAGTACCCTGTAAATCAAGCAAAGAAGCCTGATTAGCATTTCTTGGTGGGCCACTCTGCTGTTAAGAACCCCTCCCCCAAACAAACCTTATCCAGTCATAGTCTAGCAACTAGCATGGCAAGTCTGTGAAGTCTTGGAAATAAAGACCAATGGTGGTGGTGTCTATGGGTATCCCAAAGAGTAAAACAAAACAACAAATCTTAATTATTAAAACAGTTTTTATATCAATCACAAGTTAGTTTGCCCAACTAACTTTAACCCAGTGGTGTTAACCATACATCACATGGTCTGGCAAAAGGTCAAATGGAGGCCACTGAACAGTGTACAAATGTTGGGTATGGTGTGGCATGATTTCTGAATGATCCTTACAGGTTTGTATTGACTCATTATGAATGGATCAAAATTATACCCTTCTTAGTAAAAAAAAAAATAGATTACCCACGGAGTTTCATATCACACCAAGGCTGGAGTCACGCTAGGTGGAAAACGGTGGTGGGAGACCAGGACAAAATTACTGTGACTATGTGCAATAATAATAACCACTCACAGTCATTTTCTGGCTTCAAAGTGACTTTGGTGTGTCAACATGGTGATAAAGTGCCAGTAAGACGGAATCAGTCTGCTAGCAGTTTTTGATTTAATGGGGTCAAGTTGACAATTCCATGCAGTCTGTTTGTGATAATATGGCTATAAACTGGGATAAATTGTTGAAAATCACAAACCTGCTGCTGTCTGTTGTTACTCTGTTGCAGTCCATTCAAAGAGTAATTCAAATAAACTACTTACATTCATATTCTAACCAGAAACTCATAGATTTATAAAGAAATTCATAGTATAGTGATGCAGTTGCTGCAGGTTGTGGTTTTTACTGAAAATGACACAGGCACCCACAAACCTTGCTTTTATATATAGGAATATAACCAGACTACAACCAATCTGAGTCTCAGTAGTTTGGAGACAGGTTGCTTCACACCAGGTGACCTGTGCAGTTGGACTTGCCATTGAAAGCGGTTGCACAGGTTTGAGGTTGTTGTGCTCTCAACCTCTGGGCAACCAGCTGGTCGCTGCAACTCCTTGCTATCTGCCTCCAACTGCTGATTTTTATGAATCCAGGAGAGGTTGCTGCATATTTTTACTCTACCGTGTGCATTTCTAAGCTATTCAGCAACATTTGTAATCAAAGTACCCTACAGCACTGGATATCATCGCAGATTATTCATTATCTTTTGTTCTAAATGGAAGGTTCAATAAAGAATGCACTTGATTTTAATTGTCAGACCGACTTGAGATGAAGCCTATGAAATACAGTACACCCCTGCAAGCTGTCTCACTTACTGCACTGGCATACGTAAACTTTTGCAATACCAACCGTATTTGTGCTACTGTTTCGCTTTTAGCTAGAAAAATCCAAAGTCACCAGAATAACTTAAGAGTATTGCTAATCTTTACTTGTGAGAGCATATTGTTTCAAAGATTAAACAATTAATGGTTAATATTTCATTGCTATCACTGTAAACTACCGTTATTTTTATTTAATGTGATAGACAACCATTTGAACAGGTTTGACTCGCTAATTGATCCATGTCAGCATCCTAATTGCTCCAGCCCATCATGCACTTGACACAGACAGTTGGGTTCCTCCAGTTTCTCGTGTATCCACTGTATTCACAGGCCCATTGGACAGGAGCAGTTAATAAAACACACCTGGGATTACAGCTCTATTGTAAGTTTAAACCAGCTTGTGGTTTCCACGTAGCAGTTACATAATGTCCTTCTATTGAAGAATAGCAACCTGATTCTCTGCACCCTCCACTGTATACCCTCTTTCCAACTGGCCGCATTAATCTGACAGCATCTCTGGCTTTATTGTGTTACTTCACTCTAGACGTGAAGATTGTATTGCTAATTACTCATATGCTTCCGTATTGGATTTCTCCACCCACAGTTTATGTTATTGCCTTAGAGTTATTAAAAATGGTGCTTGTTGCATGTTATGCATTTAAAAGAAAAAAAATGGTTTGTTTTTATTTTGCTTTTTTTTTTAGTCCTCTTCACATTTTAAAGACCTCATAGTACCTTATTATCCTGACGGAGCACTTTGTGCTCAGACTACAGGCTAACTTTTGGTTCTGAGAGTTTTCAGTCCCCTCTGTTATGGAACCAGCTAACAGTTTGGATTTAGGAGACAGATACGCTTTTTGCTATTAAGATTAGGCTTAAACTTTCTTTTTTTAAAAAGCTTATATTTAGAGCTGGACCGGGTGACCCGGAAACCTCCCTTAGTTATGGTCCTGGGGGGCTTCCCATGAAGCACTTCTTCACTTATCTCTTTTTATTCCCTTTGTGTTTATATGCTACAACTAATTTTAATCATTAGAAATGATTAAACTCTGGCTCTTTCTCCCATGTTTGTCTTTTGCCTTGTCTTCCTCCGCTCACCCCCAAATAGTCGCGGCAGATGACTGTCCCTCCCTGAACCTGATTCCGCTGGAGGTTTCTTCCTGTTAAAAGGGAGTTTTTCCTTCCCACTGTTGCCAAGTGCTCATAGGGGGTCATCTGATTGTTGGGGGTTCTTTCTATATTGTAGGGTGTTTACTTTGCAATATAAAATTATAAATACATTTGAATTGATTGCAGAGTTTATTTAGTTTGAAAACATTTTTAGATTAATATTTCAGTATTTAAATGGCCAGTTTACCTGTAGTGTACACAGAAGTATGAGTGGTCAAAGTGTTGATGAAGTTTGCTGTCACACACAGTCAATCTGGGGCAACAGAGGATTACAGATTTGTTATGGCGTTGGGAAAGGTAAGCATTTCAAAGATTTGTCATATCAAGTTGAGGCTTTTTTCACCCCTCATTTTCCAGAGTGGTACCTAAAACCCCACAGCGCTGCAGCTTTTTATGAACAAGCTTCAGATTTGATTAAATAGAGCAGCTGCTCAACCATAAAAAAAAAGTTTTCTCTCCTGCTCCCTGTGAAGATGAGCTGGCGAGCAGAGGATGGGCGCCCTGCTGGTCCTGTAAACGTTTGAGAGGCCGCCGATGCTGTTTATCAACTGTGGAAATCTAGAAACACACATCAGCATGTGTCAGAAAATCACTGAAGGGCAAGCCTGATGAATAGTCATATATGCACTTTTAGAGTGTATTGTAAACCGCACGTAGGTATCTGGTAAAGTTTCATTTTTATTCTGAGACAGAAATGGTGTTTGGATGGTTGCAATCTGAGATCCCTTAGGCTGAACTCTAATAACTTTTAGAGGAAGCAGTAATTCTTCGTGTTCTTTGTGTCATCACTGTTTAAAAATACAAATAAATCAAAAAGTGCTAAGAAAAAGGTTACACTGCTGTCAAATGACTTTGAGGTTGGATTTCTGTACTTCTTTTGCTCTCAACTTTTGAAACAAAAAATGTGGCCACTACTACACAAACTGCAACTGTCAAGCAGAATGCTTCCTTTCCATCAGTTAATATAGACTTTAATTTTTATGACTGTTTATTAGTTAGTAATTTAATTAGTACACGCAGTGTTGGGAAGGTAACTATTAAAATGTATTCCACTACAGATTACAGAATACATCGTCCAAAAATGTAGTTTGTAACGTATTCCGTTAAATTGCTCAATGTGAGTAACGTATTGTGAATACTTTGGATTACTTCATATATTGTCATGCTTTTTACAACTACATGAATGTACTATTGTTGTGTGATTTATTGCTATTACTGAAGGCTACTCTCCACCAAGCTAACATTGTTAGCTGGCATTAGCTGAGGTTAGTTCATAGACTGCTTTCAGATCTGCTCATGATTATTTGCAGCTAGCAGGTTGTTAATGCTGTCCATCAAGTCTAACAGTCTGCAGTCTATGAACTAACCTCAGCTAATGCCAGCTAACAATGTTAGCTCGGTGGAGAGTAGCCTTCAGTAATAGTAATAAGTAACACAGCAATAGTACATTGAAGATACTGAACTGGCACATAACCCAGGTAGCTACCACAACTAAAACTAAAAAGGTAGTTGCAGTAGGCTAACGTTCCATATGTTTCTTTAGGTTGGAGTCTTTTGACGCTGAGAGCAGCTTGTTTGCTGGCAAACAGAGTTTGCATTGCACGGTCAAATTTCGACCGTCCCTTTTGTCTTTACATGTAAAGTGCTGTCGGAATTTCCAAGTAAGAAATGCATTCCTGCCCGTGCACTGCTGGCTCTGTTGTGCTGGCTCCAGGTCCATTGTGTAACTGAAGCCACCAACATTACCAGGATGCTTACATTAGAGCCTCTTATTTCGTGTTTTGTTTGGGTGTCCTAACATACGAAACAGCAAAAGACCGCCGTGTAATCCATTTATTTCAACAAAGTAACTGTATTCTAATTATCACCTTTTTAAACGGTAACTGTAACGAAATACAATTACTCATATTTTGTATTTTAAATATGTAATGCTGGTACATGTAATCCATTACTCCCAAACACTGACTACATGTACCTTTCTGAAGTCCAAAAAAGGTAGATCTATGTTTCCAAACAGTTAAGAAAAAATATCAGCTGACAGCATGTTTGGACACATTGGAAATGAAATGGGGTAAAATATACATTTTTTTCACTTCTATTTCAAGATTTTACTGTTGCTTTGAATTAATGTAGTTATTTGTAAAGCATTTAATTCCCCTTTTCATTCTGTATGTGTTTTTTGTATATCAGTGACACAAATGTCAGGTAGATAAAGATACATTTACACCCTTTCAGTCACTTTATGTTCAAGTTGCATTAAAGTACAAAAATTGTTAGCACAGTTACGACGCTGATGAAGATCAAGACTAGAAATGACAAGAGTACAAATACGGTACTGCCTGCCAAGTGCACACAGCAGTACTTGTGTAATGCCACAGTGACAAGCCATTATACCCTAAAGGTGCAATAAGGCTCTTTATTTTGTGAGGACACAACTGTGAGATCAGCCACAAAAGGTGATACACAATGTAGAGAACAGCAGATAATGTTCATATCACTTTTATCACCATATAAAGTCAGTATTATTTACAGAAAGGCTGTCCAAGAGTAAAACATAATTAACTTTTTCAAATGCTCTTTGAAGTTGCCATTTTTTTGGTTCATATTTATCCGATAAGAGACTTGCATAGCACTGGTTGAAGTCCTGACCATATACAGAGCTTCAGCTGTCTTTGAAAACAGTTACAAGAAACAAACCAGGGAAATCTGAGCATCTCATTAGGCGAGATGTCTCCGTGTTCTCTGTTACTAAAGAGATACAAGTACTGCCAAAGTGCTCAGTGGACTTGTTTGATAAACTTATCTCACTGTTATTTGGTCCAAGCATGACAGATGTTGCACGGAAATAGACAAACATATAATGTCAAATAGTGGTTTTAGGCTTGAAATTGTACATACATGTAATTATAATAAGACTAGATTAGACTGAAATCATTGCTGCAATTACTTTAAAAACGTAAGACTCTGTCTGTCTTATCTCAGTTCATTTGCTTGTCAGGAAGAAAGCATTGATTAATTGCATTTTTCTCTGTGTTTCATAAATTTACTTGGATCAGTGGTGGTCAGGACTGCAATTAAAGTGTAATGTTGAAACTGTTTGGTCTAAAATGCTCCAGGATACTCGCAATTAGATTAGATAACAGACAAATTTCCTCTTCACCAAGGACTTGGTGTTAGGGTCAGGCAGTGCATCATGTTAATGCACTGTCAATGTCTACATTTCATTAGATTAGAGTGGAAATGATATGACACTTATAGTTACTATGTATATATATATATATATATATATATACACACACACACACACACACATATATATATATATTGCAGGGCGCATTTAAATTTCGCTACCCTTTTAAAGCAGTGAAGACACTGCAGTTGTAGCCCACAGCATAAACTGATCCTGTAGCTTTGTATTAAGGGCTTTTGAAGCATCACGCAGCCCTAGCATTAGCAACATAACATGTTAGAACAAATATCATAGTAGCTTTTCATGTAGACCTAATCGTGTTAAAGCTGCAGTGTGGAGGAGTGTTTCTTAATATTTCTGGAGACTAAGCCTGCTGGACCTTATGTATTTAATTTAATGATAGGAAATATTATATGAAAACCAAAAGAGCTGTACGTTCTCCATTATTGATTCAAATTACTGTGTGCAATGTGCGTGCTGGATTGATGTGCAACTTTCTAGCTTCTTTTAGATAATTGATTTATCCACAAATGCTGCAAATTGTCTACATGGCTCTATTGCTCTCATCAATCACTTATACTGCAATCAAGCAACAGACAGCAGCAAGGCAAAGTTCAAAACAGACCAAGGAAGAAAGTCAAAGACTCAAAGAGGGCAAAGAATAGGAAATAGCAGGCTTAAATTTATCAACTGGGCAGACACATGACTCCAGTGAGAGGATAATCACGCTCCTTGTTTGCTAGATGTGAAAGAAGGGGCAACTGCATGCCAACCTTATCAGTGTTAATATTGTTGGGATTACATATTTGTTGGCTTGTTTAATATTCTTAAAGCATTTCCCAATGATCTGTTAATGCATCTTTAAGGCAGTGTACCTAAAAAAACTGCACGAATTGAAGGTGAATGTGACCGAGTGATGGACATGGACATGGCACGCGGTATTTTACAACGCTCTTCATGCCGATCAAACTAGCAGCTTAACTTGTAATTTGCCTTTTCCAGCTTGCTTAACAGTCAACTTTAAGTAGTTACCGAAGTGTGCTTCATTACTGCAACAAAACTAGGGGCGAGCAAGGTACAACCAAACACATTCTGCTTTTGATAAATACTAGAAATGCTTTTGCTGGAATATGCATATTTTTGAACAATCAACACAGACATCTCTGATGCAGTGAAAACTAAATTTTTGACTGCTAGAGGTAGCTACAGCACTGTAACTAACCCCCTACTTCTACCATGAAAAAGGAACATTTTGATCATTTAAAGACTTGACTTTTGCTATGTTGTCAGGTCTCTCTTGAAAATGAGATTTTTAATCTCAATGAGATTTTACCTGGATAAATAAAGAATAATAATAAAGGGAATTCATTTGAACAGTTCTAGTTGTAACTATATGTGACTGGTGCATCGTGTGTGTGGCTCAGTCTAATCCATATATATGTGTGTGTGTGTATGTATATAGCATGTGTATGTATATAGCAATGCATATAGGTATGCATCCATCCACATCTTCATCATCTAATGTAATATACTTGCAACCAATGCTCTTTATAAGTCACCTCTTTAACAATACTTTAATAAGGATTTTATTTTATACTCTTGAAGCGCTTTACCTCACATTCATGGTCATTTACCAATTAACCTGACACGTTTGTCTTTGGGACTGTGGCAGGAAGCCCGAGTACCCACAGGAAACCCACACACGTACAGGAGGTGCACGTGAACTGCACACAGCCAGGGTACCTTCCCGCTTTAAGTCAACCACGATAACCGCTGCACCACCTTACCAGCCTAACCATTAAGCTATTTTCAGTAGTGTTGCACCGGTGGGTGCCTTATTTGTAGCATTATGTTACAGTTTACCCTGTCGTGTGGCGTTTGAAAAATTTGACAAAAAATTTACATACATGAGTTTTAATTTGTATCAAACAGTTTTGCTATGTCCAGCATTTATTCCTCACAATAGCACTGCATGTGTCTGATTGTATACATCTGGTTTCACAGGGGAAAAAACAACAGTGATGATATAGAGGTCTTCAAAAGTCATGTAATAGTTTACACTTTGCATTGCAGGGTTAAAATTAGAACATCTTCTAGTCGTGTGGTAAACTGACCAGAAGCACACACTGAAAAAAAGTGCCCCGTGCACTCCCAGGACTAAGCAAAGATCACTTTACATATACTGTATATTAATTGGAAAGCTGTGTGCTGTGTTGGTTTGCTACAGCTTTGTGACTTGTCCTACAAAACGTGCGTCTGCAGTTAGAAATCTCACTGCACCGAGCAGTAAATGTATTCATCACCCACAATACAACGCCGCACCGTCTGGAATACTAATAATCTCTCTACTGCTTTCCCCCGAAACCTGTTTGCGTTTCTGCATTTTTCCTGCTCCGTCAGATACCAGCAGCTTTACAAAATGTCTCAGTGATTACATCTTACACCGTTTGATAGCACTGTCAATAAGTAGTTCATCACCATTATCTAACAGGCATTTCAGATTCAGAGAGTATCACCCACTTGTGGTGCTTATTGAACAAAGACAACTGAACTCAGGCTCGAATTCAAGCTAAAAGAGAGAGTTGTATAGAACTGAATGCACAGCTTTGGTTCACATAGCTTTCTGACCAGTCCTGGATGGTGTAACGACCACAAACGTTAAAAGGCAATAACTAATATACGGTTATGTAAGTGTGCCACGTGTGCAGTCAACATCAATTACAGTGAGATGACCTCAAGTTTCACCCTGTGGTCAGTTTGTTCAGTGTGGACAGGGAAAACACAAATCCCAGCTGAGCCTGGATCAGGGGGCGTCTCCTGTTCTATCGATCGCTATTATGTAAACTTGAGCCCGGCTCCGTAACATTAAAGCGTTCTCGGCTTTTGTCCTGCCCGAGCAGCATTTGGATGTGTTGGAAAATGGCTGCCGTGACCAGACCTCTGCAGACCTCGTCTCCCACTCGTTCTCTCTGCTCTCCTGCTTTGGAGTGACTAGATGCTTTTATTTGGAGTGACTAATGCTCGCTCTAAAGGGCCTGGGGTATATCTCATTGGGTGTGCATGCATGCATTTGTGTGTATGTGCATGTGTGTGTGCTGTACGCGACCAATCCGCATGCCAGGGCTTGACTTGCTTACATGAAGATGAGTCACTTTCATGGTCTGCAAAGACCAAGATCCCCCCAACCACACACACATACACACACACACGCATCATCTTGATCCATGCAAATAGTTTGGTTTGTAAAGGTGTACCATATAGTATCAACTCACACAAGAACACTTGGATGAGAGTTACAGTAAGTGAAGGAGGCTGGAGGTGAGCGCGATGGGTGCAGATTGGCACAAACAGTAATATTCACTGTGTGGGTACAAATGTGATTTCTGTGCCCGGTTATTCCAGATAAGTGTTTAAAGACAACATGAAGGCGAGACTTGGGGTTCAAACAGACATCCAGTCGTCCTGTAAACACGGAAGACGTGTCCTTAACTTTTCTCATCACTTCTATAAGTGTTCGGTACACAGAATCTGAAGAAAAATCCAGAAGCCAGTAATAAAACTGAACATTTACAAGGTGCTGCTTTTACAGTTTTTCTTTTGTCTGTTAATGTTAACCATTAATGACTGCTTTACATTTACACATACAAGTACA
>VOQK01027358.1:0-12260 GCA_015052645.1 Benitochromis conjunctus
AAATAATTTCATCACAAGATAAAAAACAGTGGCCTAAGAATTGAGCCTTGAGGAACTCATCATGTAATTTTTGGTCACCAGAAACAACAGCATATCCCAGTCTTACATTCATAGTCTGAACCAACTGTGGCAAACATGCCCACCTTTTAATCAATCAGGATGTTTTAGCAGAATCAGAATTTGGATTATTCCACATCAGTACAGGGGGTCGTGTTCCCATTAGAAGTTGTTGAGGAAACGCAGTCATTTTCCAATAGAAGGTAGATTTGAGATGGGATTATAATTATTTAATACTGTTAAGTGTTGAGGAGTGAGACATTTTCAGCACATCCATTTACAAGCACTTGAAAATGTATTAAAAATCTGGTTGGCATGGTGACAAAAGGATTGCACTGATTAAAAAAAAAATTCTTCATGACCTTTTTTTTTTTTGCAGTTTTAGTATTGATTGCATTAATACTGGACAAATTATTTCTGTGCGTCAGAAGTCGTCCATTTCAGTCAGCACGAGGCAAGTCTGAGTTATAAGAGATGGAAGAGAGGCCGACAACAGACAGGAAGTTAAGGGGTTCAATAGCAGTAAACAAGAGAATTGTTAATACTCATGGTGATTATGTTGGATAAAAGGCACATCTACTCATCTTTGTATTGTAAACAAGGCTTCTCTCTAAAGATGAATTTGCACCATTTGCTCTCAGCTCTTCTGCATTCGCCTTCCTGACTTGTGACAGCTGGATTGTTTTTCCACGGTGCTTTCGATCTGCTAGACACAAAAGCGTCAATTAGCATTCACAAAATACTGAGAAAAATATCACAAAACAAATCACCAGTGTAACAATTAGACACACAAATTAGTATTTATTTATGTAGGTATTTATATGCCTATTTATATTTACCTTATCTGCCATGTTAGTGGGTTTGCAAACTTATTAACAAAATTAAGAAGAAGACCGTTCAGTAAAATCTATTTTAATAATCATTTGAGGCAAGAAGCTGAAAAGGAAGTGGCCGAGCATGGATCTGTCGCAAGTTCAATAACAGCTAGTGTCAAAGGTTTTCAGTATCCTGTCACACCTAGAGTGGCTTGTACTTTAACTTTATAAAATCAAGAATGTGTGACCTGATGTTACCAGAATATATTAGACTGGCGCTGACACAGATGATGACCAGCAAGTGAAAATGTCAACACATACGACGAAGGGAGTCTAAAGTGGGTTTAAATGGTCAAACACCGAAGGAATTAACAGATTGGATGACAGTAAACAGGGTTTGGTCTCTCGTTCGTACAAGGAGAAATACAGGCATCAAATATTTTTCTCGATGTGTATCAATATCAAATTGCTGTCCTTGAACTTTTTTTGCCACCCTCTCAACTTTTTTTGAAATTACTTTTCACAAAATGTGTCTGCAAAACCTAAAAACCAACAGCAGCCCACATATCCATCTGCCTCTGATGACTCTCCCACTGAATCTGGGAGAAGCCGTTCAGTCGTACATGTGATGAAGCCGCCCGGACTTTAGACACTAATTTGAAGCTGTAAGTCCAGCGTCTTTATGATGTATAAAGCAGTGACATACTGCTACCCACTGTTCAAGGACTTTTCCAAAGTAAAGTTCTAGGGAAGGCAGATTGCTGTCTCTGAATCACACTGACAATTGTGCTGGCAATGGCTTTGGGGTGAATACAAACAAAGTTGTAGAGCAAATTTAGAAAACCCTTTTTGAGAAACAGAAGAAAAGATGAAGGAAAAAGTTTGAAGATGCAGACGCAAGAAGAAAACATAAGAAACGGAAAAAGAACCTAAAAATACACAAATTAAAAAAACAAACTCTGAATTACTGGGTAGATATACAGATAGCGTTTTGCTTATTACAGTTGGAAATGAGACAGCCCATAAATTCATCTTCATACATCCAAACATTCACACATCCAATATATCTGATAATCACAGCTAAGGGAATACACTTTAAAAATAATATGTAATAATAATTATGTGTGTGTGGTTGGGAATTTGGCCTGATGCATGTTACGTATTATTATTATTATTATTATTATTGTTGTTATTGTTATTGTTGTTTTAAAAAAACAAAACAAAAAAAACCCTGAAGACTGGCACACATTCAAGTACACTCCTTAGTAACCTTTGATAATTTGGTGTCCAGCCCAGCGCTGGTCTACAGCACACTTGGCACAGAAAGTAGCATCAGGAAGAGTGGATTGTTATAGGTTACAGGTGATTATTTGGGCGACAATTTGGGGATCCAGATGCTTCCCTGATCTATAGCAGATAGCAGTTTTGTTCCTATTACACCTACAGTTTGAAAGTGGTTGTGTTCTTGTAGGTATTGCATTAAAACATCTGTAATCTGACATCTGGATATATTAGCATTTCCATTTTATGCAGAAAATTGAAACATATCTATACATATACCTACATACTATATACTACCAAAATATTACTAATTGGGAGGGAGACATTAATGATGACTTTATGGACTCAATCACTAGTGTTAAGTCTCATTTGATGCAACATCATTTTCAGTTTTTCAGCTCATTTTCAGTGGAATAATGATTTAAATGATGACCCAATTACTGCTAACTGCCAAGTGCTGAAAGGCACTGTAACGACTTGGTTTATTTTGTGTTTATAATCATCGAGTGATCTGTCAGTAAGTTGGACTTCGCACGAATCGTTATTTTTGAGCAAGTTGTGCTTGATAACAGATTTTTCAGGACTCTGATGTGAATATTTACTGAGGAGATGCACTTTCAAGGAGACAACATGGTGAGGATCAAATTTGTTTAAAACTATAAAAAGATTATTATCAGTAGGGTATCCTTTCATCTGCAGTGCAGAGACAGAGGACAGAAAACCTCAGACGTGAGTGGCTGAGACTTATGCGTAGTTCAAATTTGGGCTCTGGCAGATTTATATTTCACAGCTTTGAAAACCAGTATTCCTGGAGGACCTAACCAACGGAGATACTGGGTTAGCACTGCAGAGACACTCTGCCCCATTACGTTGCTGCTGTCTCTCAGATACAAAAGGTCCTGTGACCTTGACTCACATTTTTATCAGCATCAGTTGCCTAACCCAAATGGATAGTTGCAATGCTATATATCTTCATAATGTTCATATTATGAAGGCTTTTTTGCCACAAAATGCAGGAAAGACTTCCCAGTGAATATGTAAACAAATTATTTTGCCCCTCACAACACGAGAAAACAGACACACATGGTCAGAAGTTCATTTAAATTATACACAATAAGCTATACTTTCAACATTTTGGTGGTGGAACACTTCTTGTTCATCAGCACAACCATGCTAGCAAGTTAAAGTTTCAAAACTGGGCAGATGCTAATCAGCATCAAGCTGGAAAAGATGTCCAACATGCATCTTGGGGGGCCAGAACCAGCCTGCTGAAGGATCCAGTTATGCCAACTGGATGACCTTGCAAAATGGGAAGATGGCAAAGTTTTGCAAAAAGTTTGTGCATTCCGAGTTCCACTATAATATGTAACTGGTTAATTGTAATTATGCCAAATTATGACATTTTAACATATATTGAAATGACATGGTGTTTTTTTGTTTTTGTTTTTTAAGACGTCACTGTTTGTCATCTGTTTTTGAAACTTTGTCAGAATATGTATGTACTTCTTTACAGGAAGAGTACTTTATGTAAAGATTCTTTCTTCCTTCCTTTTGTTCTTTCTTATTTGGTTTAATTGGTCTAGCTTTCTGAAGATCTAATTGAAATGTATGTTGCCCACAAACTGAATTGAGTTTGAGACACTCGCTCTAGGGGATCTGTCCTCTCACTATGCATCATCCAGCGGTTATCTTCTATCACTCCTGTTCTTTGACACTCATATAAAGCAGATCTTTAGCACCTGTTTCTCATATATACAAAATATGATTAAATTGAGATGCACAGTTTCTAATGAGGAGCTAAACATACTCATTCATGCATCCATCTCATCCCTTATTGACTTTGTTATTCACCATTTTCCCCACTCTCTGAATCTGCCCTGAATCTCTTCCATATAACTCAAAGTGCTGCCGCTAGTCTACACAGGGGTCAGACAGACAGTGTCATCTGGGGGAAGTGGCTGTAATTCATTATCAGCTGATGCAAGGCGTTATTACACCCCATGAAGTAAAGATGAAAGTCTGTACTAGAATTGCATCATTAATGTTTTATTTAAAGTCCAGTGTGGGGTCTACAGAGGCAAAATTACAAGATTTGTGTACTGCCCAAATATTTATGACTCTTAATGTATTTTTATTGGTTCTCAGAGAGCTCCTAACTTAAGCTGGGAGTCATCCCTAATATTTTAAGCTAAGAGTTTGTGATTTCTGACAATGCTTAGAACAACTCTGAGCACGGAAACTAAAACATCTCAGTGAGGAGGCGTGGCTGACCCCGTTGCTGAAAAATTAATATCAAAATATGTGATCGGGTGAAAACAAAAAACAAAACTGAACAACATGTAATGTTATTAATAGTATGGAGCACTGATAACAAAACTGATACACCTAATCATGGAGTTTACTATATTTAATTATCGACTAATGAAATTATTAAAAATTATTATTATAAACCTTGTGAAAAGCCTTCCCAGAAGAGATGAAGCTGTTATAGCTGCAAAAGGCAGACTGACATTATACTAAACCGTATGGATTAAGAATTAGTTGATATGAAAGTGGGCAGCACTGCGTCATAGCAAGAAGGTCCTGAGTTCAATTCCACCATCAGGTCTTTCCGTGTGGAGTTTCTCTCCGGGGACTCCGACTTCCTCCCGCAGTCCAAAAACATGCAGTTAGTGGGGATAGGTTAATTGGAAACTCTAAATTGCCCATAGGTGTGAATGCATGAGTAAATGTGAGTGCGAATGGTTGTCTATGTCTATGTGTTAGCCCTGCGACAGACTGGCAACCTGTCCAGGGTGTACTCTGCGCAACTAGCATAACGCACCTGTCCATCTATTAGCTATCCAGCACATTGAGCTGACTGTTCTTGTCAATTGGTGCAATATGAATAAAATGGAAGTTTGCAAAGTCCAAGTTATCCATTGCAAAGTTTAATTTGCAATGGATAAACACATCAAAAACTAAAAATATTCAAGTAAACACAGTAAGCACTAGTGAGTAAATATGAAACAAAAGACTGTGAAAATTAAATAGTTGAATAGTTTTCTGTTTATTGTTAAGATTATTATTGTTAATTTCATTTTCTTTAGTTTCATTAACCTCGTGGTTTGTGCTGCTGTGGCAAGCTCCTTTTTAGAAAATACCCTGTCAAATTGAACAGCATGTTGTTTGTATGAAATATGCACCGGTGTCTAATTCGTGTGGAGTTGTGTTCTCTTAAAATTTGTCTAATTATATTATCACATACTCATTAATGTCTTTATCTTTATTTCTCTGTTTGTCCACCATTTCACAAGAAGACCAGGGAAGCGCACTGCACAACAAGTTCACCATAGCCAGGCTTGCTCTTACTTGACTTGACAAAACCTATAACCCCAGTCAGAGATAATGGGTATCACAACAGTAGTTATTAACTTTCTTTGTTAACTCGGGCTTTCTGCTTCAAGCTCTGTGTGCACTCACATAATAAGGGTTGGCAGACACATCATTTCCCTCCTTTTCTACACAAAATCAATCAATCGAGTGCTGCCTATTCTAGTCAGAGGCATTATCACAGGAAAACCCTGAACATAATGTGGTCCACACCAGCTTTACTGTATGTGTTCAGAATAAGTTATCAAAGGAAAAGGACCACCTGTCACAGTGAAATGTTTGACTTTGGGCTCAACATACCTCGCTGCTGGCACTGTCTTTGGCTGTGCACTCCATATGACACATAGTGAGAGCAGTAAATGATACAACTTGGATACGCGTGTTTTCCACAAAAGATATTTAAACAAGCAACAGTAAAAGAGAAAAAACAAACAAACAAAGACTCTCTATTTACTCTATTCATTCAACTCTATTCAACTCTATTTACTAATTCATTTTCAGGGACCTTGTATTGTTGCTTCATGCAGTGACTCACAGTAACACCACATGGGATTATGAGGACACTGAACTAGAGCTGAGCCATTGATAAAACCGCACATGCTACAAATACAGCTGTTATAAAAAGGCTATAATTGAAAACTTGGAAGTGACTAATGAAGAATTAAATGTAAAGAATAAATAGCACATTTGAACAAACTGGACAGTTACAGTTACAAACTCAACCTAAGTAAAAAGGTTTACTTACCGTCTACAGTCACAAATTTACAATAATAGGTCAGGGAGAAGTTTTTCTACACACATAAATGCAGGTTAGTAGTCAAACCAGTATGCACAGAAACTGCTAAGTGAATTATTTTTCTGTTTATTTAATAAAAGAAGTCTTTACTGTCAAAGCTCAAACTTCATTGGCTCCTTTATAGAAGAAAATAGTCACATATCTGTACCAACTTTTGTGTTTAATTTCCACATAATCCTCGCTTTTCTGTTCTAATAACTCTGGGGTCAGCAGTGTCCCAGCCCAGGACACAGTCAGTATAATTAACTCCCACACTGAACCTCTGTTCTGCAGAAACACACATTTCTATTCAAACTGAGCATCCCACACTCAGTTCAAAAGGGAATTAAGCTTGATTTCCTGCTGCCAGTGACCCCACAGAGATTACTGTGACACTGTAATGGTTGAGATATGTGCAGCACGCTGCTAACGGCTGCATTTCCACAGAGATTAGCGCTCCACGCTCCAGTGAAAAGGCCTGAACAGATTCTCTTCTGTTCAGGGTGGTCTGCACAGGACAACAGTAAACAAAAAGGTGGGCTGCTCTACAAGTCACGCTTTGATGCTCTTGTATCATACAACAGAAATCAACCATGGCTCAGGCAGGACAGGGTAATCCTATTTATACTGAGTCATACTCAGTCTTTATTCACAATTAATGATTACAACCCTTTTTTATTAGTAACTTGATTACTTCTTGTGAACAAAAGCCACCAAACATTATTCTTACGTAATTCCCCAACATCTTCTGTGCTGCATCATTTTTTACAGTTGCTAATAGTCCTGTTGCTCTTTAGAAGGATGCCTTTGTGGAGTTTTGCCTTGTGAAAACAAGGTCTCGTCTTACCTAAAACATGTGTGGACCCATCTGGTGGTCTATGGAGCAATCCCCCCTAGATTGTTGTTTTTCATATTTGAAGACCTTTTGGATGATCAGCCTCGCCTCCCTTGACCGACTTTTCAGGCCTCTAAAATGAGGCTGTTATCTCACAGCAGTCAGTGCGTCAAGATATACATGTGTAAAGACAGGTTGTGAGTAATGGTGAGACACAGGCGGCATCTGACAAAATGGCATTATGTGTCACCCTGGGATGAGAACGCGTTGTCTCCGACCTCATACTTAGTCTTTGGCAGCAACCAGCACAGTCTGCTGTCTGCTGGGCCCATTGTCAAAATATCTTACTTAAGAGCAAAATTAATCTTAGGTCTAGAATGCTTTCAGAGGGCTCAAGACTATGTTTAGCCTTAACTATAGAGTGCTAGAGTTTTTATAGATTTATTTCATTTGGTTAGATTTCACTCACATTGTGCTGTGAGTCAAAGATGCTCTCATGCCATCTGTCAGTGGAAGTACCTTGAGAAATGCTCTAATATGTCTAATATTAGCTGCTTTTCCCAGTGTACATCCCCTCAGTAGCTGCATCCTGGAGGTGACCATCTGGTGGCTTGTTTTAGGATTTGTACAACTGCTCGGGGGAGGATGGAGAGGAATTCAACACTGGGCCTCTATAACATTCACACTGTACATACACATACACATATATTAAATTTGCTTGTGTTTTACACATATAAAATGCTATTTCTTTTCTATCAGGCGCTTTGTCGCTAAGAAAATAAAGCTTTTTCATACCTCCATGGGAAAACCACTACATCGCTCCTGATTATTGCAGTTCTTATGCACTCAGAATTTTATTATATTTGTGGAAGAGAGCACAGAGAACACAGGTAACACAACCTGAGGCTCGGCCCCTTAAGGAGAAATAAATATTCTGGTTTTAGGTGCAGCGTAAACTTGTTGTGTTTGGATTTCTTATAACAAAACTGCATAAAATGCTTGACCATTAATCCGCTATTTATTACCTTACAGTGCTAGTGTTGAAAAACAAACATTTGACAGTATTATTTTAAGCTCCTTTGGTTTGCTTTTACAGTAGCTTTTTAAATCATTCTGTTCTAGATTTGTGGATATTGTATATGTCTGTCTGAATGTTGTATTGCTTATTCTTGTAAAAATAATTACATTTGTCACACAGGTTACTTTCAGAGGGGCAGCACACTGGTGTGGTGGTTAGCGCTGTTGCCTCACAGCATGAAGGTCCTGAGTTTGACTCCACCATCTGGCCAGGGACTTTCTGTGTGGAGTGTGTGTGTGTTCTCCCTGTGTTTGCTTGTATGTCTTTGGACTGTGGCTTCCTCCCACAGTCCAAAGACATGCAGTTAATGGGGTTTGGTTAACTGGTGATTCTAAATTGCCCATAGGTATAGGTTGTATGTCTCTTTTTTTTTATTTTTTATTTTTTAATTTTTATTTTTTTAATATATTCTTTTTTTAAATTTAGACAAAACTTCAGGTTGTGTAACAAATGCATAGCATTGCTTGTCAGCAAATGCTATGCAAGTCTTAGCTCATGACTCCCTACTTAAATTAAAAAAATATATATTTTTAATTATTTATTTAGATTAAACCTTGTGAACTGACTGTACGCCTGCGGCTCGTTCCTATTGAAATAAATACCTCCCCCGGGTCACATATATGACATAATATGCGTTGTCATGCATCCAGTTGGCTAAAATCCAACAGTTTGAATTAAAAGCGTTAATTCAAATGTTAGTTTCAAACTACAGAAACTAAAGCGTGATAAGTCATGTCTCGCTACATATTAAGCAGGAAAAACATTTCACATCTAACATCAGCTCTTGTAAACATAATGACAATCTGCGCATAATATCTCAGTGCACCTGCTACCATATGATGTTCATTTGTTGTGGCATATGGTCTGCTTTGGATAGAATTAGCACCACATTTGCATCTAATTTACAAAGAACTTCCTCTGTTTATAGGGAGCCAGCTCTGCTACCTGAGAGGATTACACCTCAGCAATCAATATCGCATGAAGAAGTTTTTGTTAAAAGCAAAGATGCATAAATTAGTGTGCAGTGCAAACAGTATACCAAATCTAGGATGTCACAGACTCTGATAACGTGGCAACATCTTCATTTAAGCATACTGGTCAAAGAGTTTCTTATATTTTTCTAACCCAGTTCATTGTTAATTGCATATAGATGATCTGATCTTGTCCTTTAAAGACACTGAATCATGTATCAATAGAAATAAAGATGCTGACAATCCATCAGAAGCAAGGGGAACGAAACAAACAAAATTCAATGACAAATTTCTTACAGCAAAAACAGGAAACAAAAGATGTGCCAATCCATTTGAGTTCAAAAGTTTATCAGCTGATGCACAGACGATTAATCACCAGGGGGATAAATATGATCTCATGTTTATTACTTTCACTACCGCATGATACTGTAGGTCTAAATGTGTCTGTCGGTGAAAATAGTTGTGATGTTTAGTGTCTTCACTGAGCTGTCATGTCCTATGGATATGATTGGTACAAAGTGATTTAATTGGCTGCTGATGAAACTTTCTCACAGACTTGTAAAGTAAAATAAATCAGTGAGGCATGCTTTCTTAGATTAATTATGGCAGCCAGTCTCTCTTTAAATATAATTCTCTAATTTGAGAAGGCAATTTAACCCCAAAGATCATGTTCAGTGCAGTCAAAAACAATTAAGCCTGAGCACAGTTCATAGTTCTGACATATACTGTATATTGGTCTCATTTTCTATCACTCCCATAAAACAGAAATATCTCTGATATCCTGGCGAATAAATGCAGAATATTTGTTGTACAAATAACATTTTATGCTGCTCAGTGAGTAGTTGCCAGTTCGTCATTGGATTCAGTGCAACATTAAAGATTTTAATGCAAAGGAGCAATTTGCAGCTGAGTGTGACATGACTTGGGAGGCAAATGTCTGAGTGGTGGATTGTTCTCTCAGGGTTGATGTCCAAAGGCGAAGCATTTAAATATCTTGGGATTATATATATGTATAGGATCTTGGGTAATGGGTAATGGGTAATGTGGAGCATGATGATGAGGTGTCAGGAGGAATGAAAGTGTTGTGCTGGACTGTTGTTAGGAGAGAGCTGGTTGCAAAGGAGAAGCTTTAGATTTACCAGTCAAGCGATGACTGTCCTTCATAGGATGGCTGGGCCTAAGCCTTAGAGATAGTTTGAGTGCTGATCCTTCATGTTGAAAGGAGGCAGCTGCAGGGGTTTAGCCATCTAATCAGGATGCCCCCTGAGTGAGGTCTTCCAGGCACATCCAACTGGGAGAAGACTCCAGGGGAGAATTTGCTGGAGAGATTATACAGCTCCTCCAGGATTGCCTTGGGATCTCCCAGGAGACACTAGAAAACATTGTAAGGCAAAATATAATGTGGAATACCTTAACCTGCTTCCACTGTTAAGGAGAAGAAATTGATATAAACAAATATACGCTAAAGAAGGGATTCAAAAGAGATGATCATGACCCTCATGTCCTCTCTTCCCCTTATTGGTATTGATCTGTATATTATCTATGTCTATGACTGAGGGTTTTGCACCTCCTTCAGTTGTTTCTGGTCTGGCTGAATGAGCTGGAGAACAATACAAAGGAAACACACTGTTCTCTCTTTTTTCTTCATCATCATTATTGTTGTTACTACTACTACTACTACTACTACTACTACTACTATTAGTAGTAGTACACAAGTTTTTGACAGCTGATCTTACATCAACTAGTAAATGATCAAGGGATGATGTGACCAATGATAAGTGTTTTTGCTTATATAGTTAGTTATATAGTATAGTTATTTTTGTTTATTAATTTTTTTATTTAAATAGCACATATTAACCAGTTACACAATTTAGTGTAGTTTGTGGAGTTCAGTTTAGTTCACTTTTGGTTTGTGTTGTTCATTTACTGTAGTTTGTGATGTGTCCAGTAGTTCTGTTTCCAAAATTTTCACATCATAGTACCTTTATGTTCTGTAGTTTTTCCCTTATTTTTGTTAATTTTGTCCAACCTATTGAGTCCTTTATTTTGTGTTACCAGTTGCTGACACTACAAAAGCCAATATTAAGGGTCTTTTCACACCTGCTGTGTTTAGTCGATTTAAATTGAACTCTAGTTCATTTTCCCCCTTGGTGTTGTTCATTTGTGCTTTTGTGCTACACTGGGACCCTTTGGAGGACATGGTCTCAGCCTAGTTCTGAACAAACTCTAAGGCGGTTCATTTATGGCGTGAACATGATCTGATCTAAATCTGACCCAATCACCAGATGTACGTTGCAAGTTTGAGCTGAATAGTTTCCTGGTGGCCACGCATGCATTGCATTCTGGGATGTGGCAAAGCACCACACCACCAAATTCTCCATGTTCTCCAATAGCCCGCAACCCAGCACCTGCTTTCTGTTTGTTCTCACGTGGATTGTAATGAGACATTTTGTTGGAGATTTTTCTCTGTGTGAAATGAATCCAAACCACAGGAAAAAGCAACAAGTATACAAACTCAACTGATCTGGACCAGAGCAAACAAACTAAAGATGCAGAAATGCCCTTAAAGACGGTTGTAAACAGTGTTCTGCCCTTGATCAGATCAGCAAGCTGTTTTTTCCCCATTTTCATACAAAAGTCAAATTTCTACTGAAATCATGGAATAAAACAGACTGAGGCAGGTAATGTTAAAATCTCCTCCCTTCAGGTTATGCAAACACTCGTTTTATAATTCAACTTGCTTGTTAAAGATTCCAATAATGTTTCACATTACTTTTTACATTGCCTGTTTATACGAACTTAGCAGGTTTATTGTGTTTCTGCAGAAAGCAGTTTACTGCTGCGGTTTTGATCTGTGTAACAGTTTGAGAAAACATAATTTCCATACATTGCCTTTACCCTTACAATGCATGTTCCAGTGGGACAGAATTAGAATGAATTAGCATTTAATGCATCAACTGTAGGGATGTGAAGCAGTCCCAGTGCAGCCCGCAATGCCTGCAGCATGCCCAAGTACACTATTTGAACATTGCAATGCTTCATGCGGGGCAAACAGGTTCATTCATGTAGAAGAAGA
>VOQK01027358.1:12280-24397 GCA_015052645.1 Benitochromis conjunctus
GAAGAAGAAGTTGACTTTAATTGCTGCTATTTTTTCCCCAGCAGTTACTTTAAGGCCTTTAGTTGACTTAATATGCATGCAGTATGCAAGATTTGCAAATCAGACAGTAGCTGGTTTCTTAATTAACTTTCATCATTGTTCATCATTACATCCCAGACCCAAATATATGTTAATGATGGAACCATTTCTACATTTAGCATCGTGAAGATCACTGCTACTGAGAAAATTAATGTTGATCAAAATTTTTGTCCCTTTCCGTCTTTCAAAACAAAGAAAATCTCAGAATTTCTGTTGGGTCAGGGAATTACTTCTATATCAAATTGGCTCTTCCTGACTGGTGACAGGGGCATAGATTAAAAACTCAGAGCAAAAATCAAAAGTTTTTCAAGAATAACTAAGTTTTTCATTAAGTGTATTCTTGTCTCTGAGCAGAACATTTAAACCTCTTCGTGCGAACGCACACAGCACAAGGAAATTATATCACTTGAGGATTCAAAGTGATATTGGTTATTGGAAAACGAGATTCACGTTATTCTTTAGAAAATTTGATCTTACCAGCAATAAATGTATCCTGTTAACAAATCATGTGTGTATCAAAGCTCGATCTGTCTTATTCCTCTGTGCCCTTGAGCTCCGTTGTTATCAATATGCTTCACTGTCAAGTGCATTCCTCTTATTTTGACTCAATCCCACATACATTACACGCAACAAAACATCTAACAGCAGTGCCGACATGCCTCAAATGACTGTAAGAACATTTCAAGATGTCGGAATGTGAAGCATTTTTATTCCTCGACATTGCAGTGATAATAACCGCAGGTCATAATGCGTGTTACCAAATAGCCTCTCAGAAGATTTAACGCTGATGAAAACAACTATTCTGGGGCAGGACTGTGTTTTGAAATTTCCAAATGGTACTCTGACATTGTGGATGTTGTCAAACACTATCAGCAGCATACAGCTACGCCCAATAGTGATGTCATGGTCAACTGACCACAGATTTTATATAAAAGACAGGAACGTTAGTCATTTGAAGCCTTGATATTAGATTTTCAACCCTAAAGTATTTAGACCAGAAAGAAGTGCAAGATTATCAGATAATGCTAGTTTTGTTAGTAAGCTGTATGTAAAAGCTGATTCTCTTCATTTTGTAAATTATGCTTACTAACCAGTGGCTGATATCACTACTGCTACATAAATCTTTTATATACAATCTGGGGTTACATGACAGACACAATCACTTGCTAATTAGTGCTAATTAACACACACACACATGAATTACTTAAACTTATTGGATTGTCTAGCACAATCCAGAAGTCCAGGTCAGTGATTAGACTGCCTGCAACTTAGGCACTTTTCATTTAAGCAGGCAAGTATTGTCTAACTTTAAGCCTTAATAAAATGTGATCAGGTGAGTTGCATAAAAAGGAATCTTTGTACAGTTACTGAAGGTAGAACCTGAAAACAAAATTATTTGTGCATAAGACAGTAAATATCTTTATTTTTGCTGCAAAGTTGGACATTTTAACCTGGGAATCTGTGAATACTGACTTGCTATTAGAGTTACCTTCAAGGGATCATTAGAGCAACTGCAGCACTACAGTGTTGGATTTGTTTGTCATCCAAGCAGAGGTTGCTGCTTGGATGACGCACCAAACGTGACTGCAGCAGATGAAAAGTTTTTAGCGATGCCCACAAAAAATTAACAAAGAAAAGAAAAAAACTTTCAGCTGCACTGTGAAATCAACCAAGAAGTATTGAAGGAAATTCACGTTTTGCCCTTGAAAAGAGTGGGAAGTTTTAAATTAGAGGTACACTGCCAACTGCTCTTGCTTAATAGTAGGAAACGCTGCCTGTAGGTAAGCATTTTTGGACTGGAACTCAGCAGCAGTCAATACAGAGGACCGGGTTCCACAAAAAGCTTGTTTTGCAGTGAAATGAAGTCTGGTGATACTGTACCCACTGGATAGCAGCCCCCCTCTGCAGTGCTTCTTCACAGTCTGCAAAGGGATACCTTATCTGAGCCATTAGGATACCAGCCAGCAGAGCATGGCTCTGCATTAAAGTAATTAAACATTAACCAGGTCACTGTTGTGTGCTGTCTGCAGCAGAAGAGGATGGGTTGGAAAGGTTCCCTCTGTAAACTTGATACAAGAATAGAAAACAACAAGAGAAAATCATCATTTAAGCAAATTCTGATTAGAGGCTGCCAGTTGTAAATGAAGCAGAATGGCACAGAAATGTGGAAAACAGTGACTGCCCATAGCTAATAAAGGGATGACAAGCTCAGTATGAAAACTGCTCCTGAAAAAGCTGTGTCTAAGTCACATTTTTTTCCCCTCACAGTGTAATTCTGCAGTGTAGCAGCAGGCAGTATCAGGACACATCAGCCCCTGATTATCAAGGCTCTGATCTCTTCAAATTAGCACCTAACAGTTGCCATGGGCTGTGGGCTCTGATCACAATGGAGCATTTGCTGACTTCTGTCCCACTGTCAGGGAATGATGTCCTGTTGTTTTTCTCAGCCCGCTTACTCACTGATTGCTGCAAGGTTCAGTGTCAGCTCGTGTTAGGGGGAAGTCACTTCTATAGTAAAACACACTGTTGACTCACTCATTTTGCTGGGAGTTTAGACAGACCAACATTTTCAGTGTCCTGTCCAGTGCACAAAAACAATACACGTGTTATCTTTAAATGAAAAAACTGCCTGTCTAATTTTGTGTTGGCCCTTCTAGTAGAGTGGCTCAAGGAACACCAGTAACAGCCAGCTTTTTGGTCAAGACAGAAATATGCTAACATATTTACCAGTGTGATGGTAATGAGATAAAAGTGTTGGTTTGTTTTAACATACTGTTTGATAGAAAAAAAGTGTAACATGCCCATAAAAGGGAATACAATATAGATAAAGAAAAAGATCTATGAGATCTGAAATTGTTTGCTTGAAATGCAAATGAACACATACTTTCTCATTGAATCACTCCTGGGCAGAGTAATTCAGGCTTCACACTGTCTGCATGAAAAAAATGCAGCTTTCTTATTCTCTTGAATGGAATCAGTCCTTAGGGGGAACATCTCCCAACCTAGCATCAACCCCTGGGGCTTAAAAAAAAAGAAAGGAAAAATGACAGGAAAGTGGAAGAGCTATAAAATTTTCTTCCTCAAACGGTTGCGGCTTGCTCCAAAGCTTCAAATTATGTATTTTCATGTTGTGAAACGTCCTGCAAAACAAACTCATCTATACTAACTTTGTGTTGTTCAAATGTTGCATGAAAATACTGGGTAGTTGTTGTTGTTTTTATTTAGGATAAACAGGTTAGCTAGCATTAATGAGGTGAATTCACAGTAAAGCTCTGTTAGAATGGTGCACAGTGGCTGTGGTGCTCATGGTCAAATTTAGGTTGCATCAAATGTAGCAGTTACAGATGAGTTTGTATTTAATGATGCTTAGATTAATTCAGTGCATCTCAACTTCTATTCTATTAGTCACCCTCTACAATGTACGCTACAGATAATAGCTATTTTTAAAAAATTCTCTTGCACTGTATGTGTCCTACATAATAAATTGAAGCTTTCGTGATAATCAGAATTTAGATTTAATAACATTTCTAATCTCATGCACTAATATCATTTTACTATTATATTAATATAGCACAAGATTCAGTTACCTTTGTGCAAAAAGGGTTAGTAGAATTTTTCTTCAAGGACCTACTTTTTGCTTTTTTACATTGAGTACATTTCAGAGCATGTACTTTTGCACTTTTGTTTGAGTAAAACAGTTGCTTCCATACTGCAACTTTTACTGGAGTATTCTTTTAACCCAGGTATCTGTACTAGTAAAGAAAGTCTGTACTGTTGCCACCTCTGCTCTACAGGGAGTGAATTTTTCAGTAACTCATCCATCTCGATAAGAGCGATTGACAGGTGAATGCAGACACAGGGGACTGTAGCTGCTAAGTGTCTGACGGGTTTCACCACAGCTAATTGGAATCACTGAACTCGACCTCTTTGTGATGCTGGTCCCTTTTGAAACATTTTGGTTGCAATTATCTGACAGATAATATAACTTAATATAGCTTACCTTATATCCATCACCTTTGCCTAAGCTGTCTAAAGCAAAGTTTCAAATTTAATGTGTTTGGTCTGCAGTTTTTGAAAAAATTGACCAGATGCTCTGTGTTCTGCCTGTGTCTGACTTTCAACTCTCTCTCTACCCACCACTATTTTTAGCAACACAGAATGGGCAGTTGCTTTTGAGAAATGGTGTGGAGACCAAAGACCTGTAGTCTGAAGCAGACTTTTGAGCTTATCAAGGTTTAACCCTGGTTTTTCAGTGCCAGAAAGCCTTTTTTCTTCTTAGAGCACATTGCCATGGTAGCAAAATGTTTTTTGAAATCCAACAGCACAGGACACAAATGATTGTTTGGGTTGTTTAATCTAATTTATTAAATTAATATTCAGACAAAAACGGATTTCAAAATCAAGTTTTGGGGACAGCTCTCACAAATACACAAACAGCGCTGCACGCTATTAACCAACATCCACCACAGTTTGTCTTTGTACACTACTAGGCAATACGCACTGGAAAGTTTAGATCATACAATGTGCTATTTGGTGCAAAGCCCTTAATTAAAATGTTATAGGAAATACTAAGAGTGGCTGTAGTTTATTCTGCCGTTCAGTATAAATCCTGAAGATTGAGGATTACACAGCTTCCAAGGTACAAACAATCAGGTCGGCCTCCTTCACAAGCAATGGTTGGACCAGTCCAAGCCCATATTCTCTGGAAACATCCCCTCTCGTTGACCTAGCTAACCCAATATTTTTCATGCAATGGTTTTGTTTATACTAAGATACAGCTTACTGTACAGCACTGTTCCTCTCACACAAATGGCAAATGTGAACATAATACAGGCTCTGTTCAAAGCCACGGTGTAATTAGTAAAACAGATCAGTTTAATATTAATAGAATTTCTTAGAAAAAGAGCTGCTTTCTAGCCTCTTTCTTTCTGCTGGGGCATGTTCACATTCAGTGACAATTGCAGTGACAGCCCCACACTGATGCTGTTCTAGCTATTTACAAATTAGTGTTCCAATTAAATCCATTTCAATTAAATTTCTTTTTTCACTTAGCTTGTTTCAATGCAAACATAATAAAGCCTCTGATTATCAGAGTCAGCCCAAAAGCACCTCAGACAAATTAGCCACAGTGATTCAGTTAGCAGCTCAGACTGTCAAGACCATGGTGTTGGTAAAAGGGCAAGACTCTAGTAGCAAGCAGCATCTGACGTCATGTTACCATGACTGTATTTTCAACAATAACAGAAAGGTTGTTGTTTTACTGTGTATTTATTGTGCACTCAGTGACTGGCAATGATTCCCTCGTGAAATTATCTTTTTAAAGAGAGCAAAAGGAGAAAAAGAAAAACTAATTGTGTTTGTAAGAGAGGCCGGTCATTGAGTCACTGGGTCAGATTTTTAAAATATCTGACTTCATTCATTCGCTTAACCTTTCTTTGTGAAGAAAACCAATTTGTTGAGCTTGTGTTCAACAACATTATTTTAAATTCATGTGAGCAATGCTGGGCCAACAGCAATGTCAGAGTGCACATGTATGTTTGTCCACTGGTGGACTACAGGAGGGGTCTTTCAGTGTTGTGGTAAACTATCATATATAGCACTGCAACACAAAAGTTAGTATTAACATAGTAAATGCACTGGTGCTTACATAGCACATCTGAGCTTTCAAAGCACTTTTTACTACTCACACACACACACACACACACACAATCATGCACCGCTTTTATTCTGTGCCTCAGCACCTTGTCTAACATTCACACTCAGACTCAGATGGATCAGTATCTTACCCAAGGATACTTTGAAGAGCTGGAGGTTGACCTTCCAATTGGTAGTCAACCTGGTCTACTTCCTGATCCACAGCCACCAACAACGTCTGAATGTTCATTTTCATTGCATAAAGATCCATGACAAGTTGTTCCTTATCAGGAAATGGTTTGACATCAAACAGAAATCACTCAGAAAAGGTCATTTCAGTACAGTGTAGGCCAAACAAACCAAACAAACCCAGCAGTCAGATGTTTCCTGTGTCGTTATCAATGGTTTTTAATTTCATGTTCCACTTCCTCTGTGAAGTTGAGTTTTGCCCACTTTATGATTCCCTAAGGCCAGTTACCCCACAGCAGGAGCTATATTGTCAGCAGCTTGTTTGACACTCCGTCAGAGAGAGTGAGTGAACAGAGGGAGCTAAATAGTGAGAGGCAAAGGCATGATGGACCAATATAAACTATGAAACAATACCATATGTTCTACCAAATAAAGTGTGTGGATATATTGATATAAACACGCACACATTTTGTGTATGCCACTCTTCTTCTCTTACCACAAACCACATTCACTGATTTATGCACACAGCATTGGAGGCATCAGATCAGGAAGACATTTGGGATTCAGTATCTTGGACAAGGAGATCAGGAACATGTCAGTGACCTGCTCTACATCCTGAGGCACAGCTGCTGTCATGTAACAAAGCAATAACTAGTTGCCTCTCCAGGAAGTTCTTTATCTCCTGGACAGATTTCAACCCCACCATCCTGTACTGTAGCTGGGGAGGGTAGAGCCTACTCTGCTCTGCATCTTAGGTGAGCTTGCTGTGGGTTCTAGTTAGAGTGTTCCTCCAGCTCGCACTGGATCTCTAGAAGATATATCTGTTTATTACGAAAATGTTTTTAATATAACTCTGGAAGTATGACATATAGAAGAATGAAGTTTGTGAACAAGAGACACTATGGAGGTACAGAGTAAGAGTAAACAAATCCTAAAAGAAATAAAAGAAAACAAAAAAAACAATTAGATTCAAGAGTTTGTTCTTGCCCACGCAAGAAGAAAATATAGCTCATGGTTCTCAAAATAAAACTTAAAAACTGCAGGTTTCTTCTGCAGGTGTTAAATCTCAAACAAAATGAGTCATTTCCTAAAACAGCTGCTCACTCTGGTTTTTCAGCAGACATCACACCAGCGAGAGAAAATGAGATAATAAATAGTGCATTTGTCAGTGACTGTTTTTAGCTGTGGATTAATCCATGTTTGTTGCTCTGGGGAGTATTCCAACAGTGGGACAGTTTATGTGGGACCGAGTCAAAATAAAGTAGTTTCTGTTGATGGTAATGAGGATCCTAACACCCCGTAAAACACTGAGACTCACTGATATGTTTTTAATGCAGCAGAGCCCTGTGGCACAGACGCATACCATGGATGTTTAAGAGAGATGTTCCAGTCAGAAAATCTTGAAAGGGAGTCTTTGGAAGAATTGAAAAACTGGTGTTACAAGTAAAAATGTAAGAAAAATAAAAAAAGATTTTTTTAAAACAGTTTTTTGGGGAAAACATAGTTGAATGTGTTTTTCCCTTCGTCCCGTTTTCTTCTTCTCTCTTGTTAGTGTCTGATAAAGATCACCTGTTCCTTATTAGCTTGTGTAATTAGCCTGTGTCTAGTCCATCAGTCTTTGCCAGGTAATTACTGGGCTCTTCTTTTCGTGTTTTTGTACTAACCTGCTTCATGTAATTCTTTTTGTTATGGTTAAAGTGCCTAATTTTTCACCTGTTTTTCTTTATCTCTTGGCACACTGGGTCCTGCACAGTTTAAACACACAAAAAGTAAAAAGTTACAATCAAGTTAAAGCTTTACAGGGAGACTCGGTCTGGTTCAAAACTATACTTCCTCTAAAATGCATTTATCAAAATTGTACACAAAATTGCATGTGGTAGTAATTTTCAAATCTTTATTTTTTATTTACTAAAAAAAATCTTTTTTTCATATTTGAGAGTTTTTCTAACAATTTTTACATCATTAACTTTAAATGAACTGTTGAAGTCAAATGCAAGTCACAGATAAGCTTAGTTCATAGTTTTTATTCACTGACTCAAAAAAAAGACAGAGTGTGTTTTGCAGGCTTGGCGACAGGCAGTCAGAGCCTGAGGTGGTGTGGAGTGGGAGTGAGTGAGCAGACAGGTAGGATTTCAGGTAAGAAAGACTCCAGATATAGCTCACACAGCAGTGGTGGTGATAAATACATGGAACGTAAGTGTGTCTAATGTGATACAACGCTGTCTAATGTAACGTCCTAATGATAACTTAGTGAAAGACCCAGTCGTTTAGTTCAGGTGCAGGTGATCAATCATGTGAAATAAGTGTGTCAGAGATCCAGCATGAACCAGCAGGGACGGGTGCCCCTCAGCGGACATCACAATCCTGAGGACAGAGCTTGCACTGAAGGCATGTGTGGACCTTGATAGGCCAAAATCCAATTAAAGACATTTAGAATGCCTACAGACAGGAGCAAAAACAGAACATCTTTGGTCACATGTCCTCTGAACAGGACAGCTGTACTGAATGTGTAAAGCACAAGTTAAATGTTCTTACTTCAAAACCAGAGCATTCTTAAATGGCCCCGAAAAAGAAATGAGACACCGCTTAGTGTCAGGCTTATTAGTGCTCCTCTGTGGAACAAATGTCACAGTATAACTGGGTCAGATGTGAAGTGTGTGTTTGAAGGAACATTTTTAATGCCTGAAAGATCACACACACACACGCACACGCACACGCACACACACAGAGTAAAATCCTATAAAATTGCTACCAGAGAAAAAAAGTGGGGAGGGGTGGAAGGGGGTCATTTAAGCTTAATTGTTGCAAATGTGCCTCAGTGGTTATGAAAACAAAGTAATAAAACTACTGAAATACTGCAGACATTATTTTGGTTTAGAAGACTTTATCGCCACACTGCAAACAGGGACATAAAGTTCTTATATCCTACTTAAATGTCACAGTACAATTTGTTATATCCTGCATTAATACATATTATTGCATGGCCCTTTTGGGGTCAGGTATACCAGTCAAAAAGTACTAGGTTACAGAGTTTTTTGACCCATCCCTCCATTTACTATGAAGTGTAAGACTCAATGTCATACTCCTTTGATCTTTCTTTATAAGAAGGAGAGGTGGGATAGATGGATTGTATTTGCAGTCTGAATTCCACTAAGCATGTAGCTGAATCATTCACGCATCACTCCAGCGAGTTTGTATACTACACACTTTAGAAAGACTGTGTCTATACGTGGATTGTGAGCTATGATAACAACAAGCATATATGTAAAAAATTATCGCTATTAAATTAGCGTTGTAATTTTTGGCATTTTGCTGAAGCTGCTGGGTTCTCTGAAGTACTGACAAGGCATCCTTTGATGTCTTTGATTTGATGCACCATGGGAAGCAATACTGGAAACTGACCATTAGTGCTTCTGCATGAAAGAGCAACAAAGTAAAAATAAGGAGGCACAAGGGTGCGGCGACAACAAATCAGAAAATGGTTAATCAGGAGACTGTGTTTTGTGATTTGTAGTCACCAAGTTTTGTCTTTTGCATTGGGTTTGAGCACCAAAACTGCTTTAAGTTTATCAGTCATGATTAGGGTTAAAAATTTGCCATTCACATTTTTATTTATCTGTTCAAATGTCACGCCAGGGGGAGCTGACCATGTATCCATACGTGACTAGTCGGGAGTGAGACTGGATTCATCGCTGGCTGGTTCCTTCGATATTACATGTCAAGTAGAGTTATTGTCAGAAGTCAGAAATCTATAATCCGCCATCACTTATATCGTCTGCTTTGAATTGACAACAGCTCAAAAGGTAATTAGTCTAGATGACATATTGACAAGGTGTAAACTGTAAATGTCCTTGATTGCATCACTGATTTGGTGTTGAATATCCATCAATGGCATCATGCTGTTGGTACTAGAGACAAAAAAAATAACCCAATGAACTCTCACTCAATTTCGTTCCTATGTGCTAGACTACTCCTGTGTGAAGTATGGGATGATGTTCTCTGTTTAAGAGAGATTTAAACTTTAAACCCCTCTGTCTATAGCCACAGGGAAATGTGAGGTTACTGCTGAGGATCGATGAGTCCTCTGCCTCAGTCAGGGCACAGTGGGAATATCAACCACCAAGTCCAATTTGCTGTACAAAGGCTTTGTTACAGGAGGATACTGCAGACTCTGTCATCACACTGGCAGTCCTGTTTTCAGTGTGCACTGCTGGACTGAGTCTGGTGAGAGAGAAGGATTTGTTTTTATTCCAGTATCCATATGAATAACATTATGACTGCAGCCAGTATTAATCCAGCTTTTGTTTCCATTGTGGTTTTGATTTTCATCAGCTGATTCAGTGATAGTAACAAATAGTCCACACAAGACAATTATGTCAGTAAAATGACATTTAGCAATGAAACAATTTCAGTAATGCAGTGAGTGGATGCGTCAAGTGCTGTGGGTAGCTGTAAAAAAAAAAGTAGATGGATGTGGTTAAATAGTCATTTTAAAATCCAAAGGAAAAATTCTTCATCGCTTCTGTTTTTACCTCTTTTAAGACAAACCATAGCATCAGTGAAGCAGATAAATATACAAATTACAGGTGCATTTTTCATTTTTATAACATTACCTGTTAATATGCAGATATGTTTTGAAGTTTTGGTAAACCCACAGGTGAACTTATTAAAATCTGTTTGTTGTGAAGTTGTTTCCTTCTGAAACCCACTTTGTAACATGGTGTTCAAAAAGGTGCTTTTTAAGCAAAGACGATTGGCGATATTACAGCGATCAAAGTAAATGCTGTAAAAATAGATGATGGCATTATTTACAGTATATGCTCCTTTTGGATGCTGCCATTGTTGTTTGGATTATCATTAATTCATTTGACTACAGACACACTGAAAACCGAAACGCAAGATTATATATAGTAGTTAAAGTAGATGTTATGTGCTGACAGCAATTCATTTAACCATTCTGACTTAATATATCTTCTTCTTTTAAAAATTGCAACCAAGGAAATGAATGAGTCTCAGGGGTTTTCCATGTTTGTGCAGCTTGCTTTCATCCTCACAGTAAGAACGCTGGGGTAAAGTATTAAAGTCAATTATGACAGACTTGTGTCATCATCTGTCAACACATTATTAAGCAGTATAGTGTATATGCAGTCACATTCTCTGAACTGTGTTGTTCTTCAAAATCCTTTTGAATTCGCTTTTACAGCTTTCCCTGACCTCCTGATACTTTCCATCAGGGTCAAGAAAATTAGATTTTGAAAAGACGCAAGAGGAAATGAATACTGACTTTGACCTCAGCTAGAGTGGAGACACAGGCCAGCTTTTACCCAGGCCCAACTGAGCTGCATTAGTGGATGATACTCCCCTGTCAGCCCATTGCTCTTCAAGATTGGATAGAACTGACTACAAGAAAGTAGGTGGGGCATCACATTGCTCTTTTTTTTTTTTTTGTGGCCCCACTTAGTATTATTTATATACGTAGCTCCTGTGATGTCATGCACTTGTTCTTGAAGTAATGCTTGAAGCACTGAGATGAGCATTGCTTAAATTGGATGAGCAAAGTTTGAATACTCTGGTGTGTGTAAGTTTCATTAGCTAACCACTTGTCAATATTGTCTGAAACTTAGTATGAAGACAATTTTCAAAATGGTCTTAATGATTATTCCGTATTGATTAACTGAGCCCATAAACTCAAAGTGTTTACAGAGGTCAAGTCAGAAACTTTTTTTGTCCTTTACAGGACATCTATAGAACCAGAAGTCTTTTTGCAACCAAACAAATCACCCCCCCGGGTGGATATTATAAAGAATCACAACTTATCAGTCAATGAGTGTGTGGTTGCAGAGGCTTATCCACCGCTCATTCGATCCTGACAATGCTCAGAGAATGCTAGCATTATTTCAACAACCAGTTGGTGATGTTACGGCGGCAAAGTCAATCTTTTGTGCTTTGATATTATCAGAAACATAATAAAAATAGAGAGCAATGAATATTACATAAAGTCATTGCTATCTAAGCTAAGTGGGTATCCAAGGTAAATGCCAAGTGCCTCTGTCTTTAGCTCAGTTGAGAATCCCAAAGAAATGTGCTTGACAGCATGATTCTTCTGTCCCACAATGATTTCTGAGAATTAACAAGACGTAACAAGACTTGGCTGACAATGGCAGATTTAGTTACAAAGAAGGAGAGTTTAAAAGCTACTGATTCCATTATTAATAA
>VOQK01027359.1:9542-20085 GCA_015052645.1 Benitochromis conjunctus
GTCACCAATATCAGCGATACTGTTGATATTTCTATCCAGCAGCCCACCTCTACATCTTACACCCCATGTTATTCAAAAACCTGACTGGGCATTATGTAGTAGCTGGCAATTGTCTGACTATTGAAACATTACTGGACAGCAGCCTTCACATGAACTAAAGTGGTAATGATGACTTGAATTTTTATATAACATCTTTGAGCTACAAGGAAGAGGGAAAACATTGTTTTGCTGAGGTGTTTCCTGATCATGTTATGAAATATCACCCAGTGTGAGACCTCCATATTTATTTCCTGACTACCTTCTCGGTAAACACCCATCTCATCTCCATATTTATATCCTCCCGGTGCACCTTTGGCATTACTCTTTATCACCCGGAATAATAAACTCTTACGTCTCCTTGTTACCTAATTATATCGTTGCTGTAAAACCCTACAGTCGACGCGCATAGCCGCTCCATCCCATGTGACGCATTCAGCTGATTATCAACAACATCATCAACGTTTTCTCTTTGGCTCTGTCTCAGTAAATAAATGCTCTTCCCGTGATCCCATCTGGTCTCAAACCGCTCTCATCGCAGCTCGACTTATTAAAATAAAGATGAATGTTTCCGACTAATTAGATCATGAATAATTTCAGCTAAGTCAACAGGTGACCAAATTTGAAAGTTTACTGTGAGGCACCCCACGAGACACACGCACACAATGCCACAACAAGGGAAGCCAAATGTAGGCCAGTGCTCCCGTTCACCCTCTCTCGCCTCTCCGGGTGACTGAGACAAGACTACAAGACGCAGACATATGCGCTCTGCTGCGGGCCTCGGCTTTAAGGGAGCGCGCTGTGCAGTGTGCACCACCTGTGCGCTTACCGGCTGTGGCTACAGTCGCTACGACGGGCTCAGCGGAGGTCATTTGCATACTTTATGACTCCAGGTAAAAGGGGACAGAGATCATGAGAGACAGGCAGGGAATGAGAGCGAGAGAGAGAGATTGCAAAAGGCTCTGCGTCAGTCATAAGGGCTAGAAGTTAAAACTGCTCTTAATCCATCTTTAAGCCCCAAGATGTGCTGATGGGTGAAAACCAAACAACTTTGAGGTAGGTTACTTCTTCTTTCTGAGAGAGTGAGTTTGTTTTTCCTCTAACAGGACACATGTTTTGTATCGGAGCCCTCCCGTGATGCTGGCTTGCTTGTGTTGTTGTGGGTTTATTTTTTTCTTTTTTTGTAAGCTTGCTCTCTCTGCTCCCGAGGCTAGCCCAGGCTCAGGTTCTGGGAAGCCACACACACTCCTCTCCTTTTTATTCCTCCTCCTGTCTTGTCTGCAGCGGATAAAACAGAGCGCCCAGAGAAGCGATTATCTTAGTGGGGGAAAAAATTAATAAACTCTTCTCGAGGCTGGCTACATTTAAAATGTCAATAAAGAGGGCCGAGGGGGATATAAAGGATTACAGTGTATACCTATTTGGGATTTTTTTGTTTTACATAATAACTAAAGAACATGAAATACTTGCTGTTTGGTGTTTGGTGACAGGCAACTTAAACGTGCCCATGAACGTCCTCATACTATACAGATCGAACCGAATATCATAGTATCGATACCACCGCTGGTATTAGAATCGGATTGATACTGGCGTGATTGTATACTCTAAGTTTAGTTTGGGCCCACTGAAATCATGACACACTGCTTTCCCCAATATAAGCTTTCTTTATAAGTTAAAAGTATCGGCATTGATATCGGTATTGGTATCAGCTTACTGGCCCTGTATTTATTCTGTATCTGTCAACATTTGCGGTTTGGCACAGCACTAGTGTAACAGCTGAGTTAGAAGGGAGACAAAGTGAACTTTAACCCATGCTGAGCGACCTTACTCCGATGCTAATGATTTACTCAATGCCATGTCTGCTTCAACAGCCAGTGAGCTAAGTATAAGCAATGCCGCATGGCGTGTACCTTTGTACGTGTCTTAATGAGTCATTTAAGTGCCAGCGATTACTTTTTTAAAAAATTCATCAGTTTAATTTATTTCTAATGAATGAGTAATCAGGGCCTGAAAATGACTGACAAGTTGATCCGAGTAGATGAGAGCTTAGAAGCATTACTTCCCTCTAACTAATTACATGTAATGACCGCCTTAATATCAGTAATAGCGTTCTGAGTTATTATCAGTTTGACAGCTTAAGGTTTCCGTGAATAAAGGGAGTAATTGGTGCAAAAATCAGATGCAGGTTAAACACGTGAACAAAAAAGTATCACGCCAGAGATTTTCAGTTTTGTTCAGTGTGCAGACCACAAGGACAAAAACGTTTTCAAAAGAAGTTGTTAAAGAAAATTTTACATAAACTAGCACTGCAATCCCACTGATGCCATCAGCAAAACCCCTGATTAGGCTGATGATTTCCTTTGAAGCCACCTATGTTAGACGGATACACTCCCTGGTTACTTTGCACTTGGCACAGATTAAACAAGGTGCTGGAAACATTCCTCAGAGATTTGTGTTTATATGGACATGATAGCATCACGCATCATCATTCTGCATTTAATCATTAGTTATTATTAAACTTTTTTATGTGTGCCTTTTGGCCCGTCTTCCTCCCCTGACCCCCAACTGATCGAAACAAACAGCTGCCCCGCCCTGAACCTGGATCTAAAGGAAGTTTCTTTCTGGTAAAAGGAAGTTTTTCCTTCCCACTGTTGTCAAAACGCTTGCTCATATGGGGTTGTGTGATTGTTGGGCCTTCTTTCCAATAATGTAGTCTTGACCTTGTGATAAAAGGCACGTTGAGGTGACGCGTCTTGTTATTTGGCACTATTTAAAACATCCATCCATCCATAAAACACCATAAACACCATCCATAAAACACCAAAACACAAACATCTTCTGCGTAGAGCTGAGCACTTTCTTTGAAGTGTGTACTTCATTTATTCTCAGAACTAGCTTGTCAAGCTAATTCTGCAGCAGCATACTTTTGTCACACCTTCCTCTAAAGCGAAGGCATAATGGGTAAACGTCCTTGTCAGTCCAAAAAATAAATAAATGTGTAGTGCTTTTTTTCCTCTTTACAATACATTCTCTCTCTACAGTGTGTCGACTGTAGAGAGAAATGTTTAGTTTATTTAGTGCATCATACTGATATTATCTTATCCAGAGTGTTCCAGAAGGGCTCATTATTTACATCCGATGTTGAGACTTTAGATAATTTCTAACAGCAGACTGACCTTGCTGCAGTTCTCAGAAGCTTATGTGTACAATTGTGAGCAATGGGGTCAAGAATCTCTTCTAATACCAAGTATTATAGCCCAGTAGGGCTCTCTCCTTACATTGCTGAGATTTCTATGTGTATCTCTAAAAGTAAATTAAGAGTCATCTTTGGTTCAGTTAACTTTTTTTTTTCCCTGTCAGCTTGGCAGAGCTGGCACAGGGACAGACAGGAGGAGACTTGCCTGAGGGAGAGCGCAGGGAGGGGACTGCTTGCTAGTGAGGTGCGGTGTTAGAGTGGTAGCAATGCAAAGAGAAATGGCAGCTTCGTCACTTTGATTCTTGTGTCCCACAGCATTGCAGGGCTGGGTATAGGTTAACAGATGAAGGCCAGATGTGTCTTCATCCTTGCATCTGCACGTCATGCCGTTTGTATTAGAAATGCGCACAGTATTACATCAGGCAGGACTAAAAGCAGCAAAAATAAGGTGTTAGCATTTGCAGCTAGAGTTAATACGTCAAGCTGATTGGGAAAAGGAAAGCGGTATACATTTATACACCTAGCTAAACCTAATGCAGTCTGACACAATAGTTCTTCAGAAGCTAAAGCAGGCACCTTGAAATGATTCCAAACTCTGTGAAGGTTATAATGTTTTAAACAGTTTTATAGAGGTGTTAATTCCATTTTGCAAGATGTACCTGCAAGACGCTGTTAAATTGCATTGCATTATAGAGAGAGGTGATATAAATGGGATGGTAGAAATGCTCGTCAGTGTAACACAATACAACTGAACAGCAATACAAACGACAACCTCCAAAGTGTGCACAGAGTTTGATGGTGTGCATTGATTCAGGTCGGTCTGACGAAGGTGTTTTGTTTTGTTAGTGTTTGGAAACACAGCGAGATCATCAACCTTGAGCTAAAATGACCAAGACTGGATAGGCAAGCAGCTTGAGAGCCAAGGGTTTCTGTGACTCTCAAACTCACAATGCAACAAATGGAGGGCCTGCATTTAGCAGCGTTTTAAGGGGGCAAAAGAGGTTTTGGAGCATTCTGAGGATATGAATGGACCAAGGAGAAGTGGATTATGGAGGCGCTTTAAAAGTTTCTGTGGACATTTTAATGTTGTCTTTTACCGTGAAACTGGGTCTGAATCCATTGTAGTCACCGTGAATTCAACCTGCAAGCTTTCTGTGAAGCAGGTAGAATAAACGTTTCAGTCCATTTTTTGGATGTTTGAGTAAAAGTTGAGTGCACCTCAAGTGCAGTACTGTTGATAGAAAATGTTTACAGAGGTTAAATTTGCTTTTTGTTTTTTTGGTTGAGCTCACATTATGATGCTACTACACGTGATAATTCTTTTAATTAACTATCAGTAAAGTCGGTATTGCAGTGTGATACTGTGATATAGCGATTCTGTCATACTCGATACAAAACACTATCTGTCATGTCATCGGCATAAAAGAGCCTTAAAAAACAGGAACCAGGTGTTTGTGTGTGCATTCGCTGCATGTTGGGTCACTCTTTTAAATGTTACCCTCTTTCATTTGATAAGCGGCATCAGGAGACGTCATAACGCTGGTAAATCAAAGTGTGTACGTATACAGACATAAAGACACAATCGACCATACAGTCAGGCATTCGTTCCAAGCTATACACTTCCATACACACAAACAGATGGAAACTATAGCTCATAATGAAGGGGAATAGATGGAAATGGAAAGTAAAAATTCAGCTTTGTGGCACTGCAAATTTGGCTTGTGAAGAAGGACATAAATTTTAGACTTTTAGCTGCACTTTCAAAAGTCCCAAGTAAATACAGGGCCAATACTTATAACTTATAAAGGCAGCTTATGTAGGAGAGAGCAGTGTGTCTTGATTCATGAGAATCATCATCAGTTTGCCAAATCTGAACACAATTTATTGACCAGGAAATCACTGTGATTTTTACTTTTCAGCCAAAAATTTATTGAATAAATATTTATTCATTTTTATTTATCTTCCTTGACCTCATTGTCACTGCCTTGACATGCAACAATGCTTGTGATCAGTGTTTATAGGTTGACTTTGACCATGTGAGCAGGTGATGTGGGTAAGCTGTAAAGTTATCTCAATCTGAATCTTAATTATATATTTCATATTTGTATTGATCCGATACCAATACCAGTGTTGGTATTGATACTGTCAGTATTTGGATAATAAAAATGTGTTTTGAGGAGTTGTTTAAAACAAATCAACGAGCTCACAGTGTGATCTCCTCTGGTTTTAAAATGAAAGCGCAGGACAGCTAGGACACCCTGGTTAGAGCTTCAGAGAGGCTGGCTTCGGTGATAAGGTCTCGAAAGCTGTGTAATATGAGCTGGGGCCTGTCCTTGTAGAGTTTCATATGTTAATAATCGGATTTTTGAAAGGGGACTCTGCACCAACTGGAGACGAGCCATGGAGCACTGAGAGATGCGATGTGAAAAGCGAGTTACAATAATTCAGGCAGGAGAAGATTAAAATGTACTAAATCAATACCATCAATATTTTCGCCCACCCCGAGTGTTTTGCACCACAAAGCTGTCATTTATTATCTCTTACAGTGCTTGTGATTATGAAGTAAGAGTTCTTTCTTCTGGATTCAAATGCGATCCAACATTGCAGGTGTCAGTTTTAAGGATCCTTTGAGCACCTTTCATAAGCTTTAATTGAGTGCACCCCTGTTATCTTGATAGAGCGCTATCTCTTTGAACACCAGTGATTGGTGTATTGCTGTCTAATGGAGTAAAGCAGCACGATCGAGGCGACGTGCTTGTCCGTGTAGCAGCTGCAGTTAATACACACAGTACCTTTTCCTCAGACTTGCCTTCTTCACTGTATGATTTCCCGCTGTAGCAAAGTTGTATGGAGCTTGTGATCGAGATACTTGGAGGGAAAAAAAGACGAATTGGACAAAGGAGCGCAGGGACCATTATACCCTTCACAAGGCTATGGCGACCCCCTTGTAACTGATGTTGCAGTCATTTGCTGCTGTCCTCTGCTCTCATGCTCTATGACAAATATCTGTTTTCTCTTTCCATCATCCTAAGGGCTGAAATAATGCACTTTGCTGTCCCTAGTCCCCAAATGCCAGGCATGCATCAGCACTTATATCCTCTCAGTACACTCCTTTCTTCTTTTCTTTTTTTCCCCAGCGCTATATTCTTTCCCTTTTCTCTCATTCTTTGCTTTTTTTCTTGGGGTTTTCTTTGGAGCTAATGATACCGTGAAAAGCTGATGCTGGCACCCGATGGCCGCAGTCTTGTGAGGACATAAAAATAAAGAAAGAAAGAACTCATTTCAATTATTCTTTGTGCTCCCAGTCGTAGATTAAAATGATGATCTGGAAAACACTTCACTTGTATGGTTTTTGTTCTCCGGAGAACTGTGTTCGCTGTGTTTCGCAACACTGCGGCTGCAATGCAAATCACAATCAGACCCCTCTCGTGTTACTTGTTATCTCTTCTTCAGATGTGGGATCGGAAGAGAGTCCTTGAGCTTGGGCTTTTCCACAGTGCTCACCCACACACGCCGTCTTTACAGACAAATCTCTCTCTCGTGCTAACTCTCTTTCTTTTTTTTCCTAGATACCAACGCAATTCACACGCACAGATTTCTGACATATGGCTCAAGTGTATTCTGAGAGATGTTGTTTACCCTTCATGCCTGACGTGATTTCAGATTGGAGGTGGTGCCAAGCTGTCCTTCTCCTGCGTGTTACATGTTTATGAAGGCGAGGCTTGAAAGCTGAATGAGACAAACCAAACAGACCAATTACGCAAGTATTTGATGCACTCAAGTACCCATGCGTGCTCTAGGCCTCCGTGTCATGACCCAGGTCATCGGTTGCTTGTAGAGGTCCAGAACAATCTCCTTAAAAATACACACGACCTGTGAAATATTGAATAGCGCACTACAAGAAAAACTGCTTGCGTGTCTGATTGTAATCCATTTATCTCTGAACAATATGGATAGTTTGCCACCAGCAGTAACGGCACGATTCACTTAAATTGCCCTCTATAATAATATAACTTGGCATTGGTGGAAAAACGGAATTTAAGTGAGGAGATTCTGTGCTTCCTCTCACCAATATTCTCTAACAGGTTATCAAATGGCCTTGAGCACTCCCATTCTTTTGCCCATTAGAGCACTTATTTGGGCGTTTGGAAGTAAGGGAGCATCCATTTTCTCATGACAGTAAATAAAACATCCATGAAGTGGCATTAAATAATGTAAACGCATGTGGAGAAGATGGGACACGTGCAGAAAGAGGAAATGGAGCGTTAAAAGGTGGCACATTTGTCAGGACTGGCCTTGGGCTAAAAAGCCCGTCCGATTCCCTGCCTTCCTCACCTGGGGCACGTACCTGGGTCTTAAATGTCTCCACAGAACATGAGCTAAAGTGCTCAGCAACTTGTTTTGATCACAGATGGGTAACATGCCATGGGTAATAAATATAAATGTGTGTGTGTGGGTGTGTGTGAGTCTTTTCACTGGCAAATACTTGTTTTCAGGCACAAGGATATTAGTCAACTAAATAAGTTTCAAAATACGAATATAGAGGAAATTTGCTTAGTTTTTGTATTTGGTGGTTTGGTAAAAATGTTATTAGAACTTACTGATGAGGTGTTGATGTTTTTATTGTGACTCTGGCTGTCTGTAAGACTGGTGTCAAAGGTCTGTGTAAGGCAGGCAGGACTGAGGACCCAAAATGCAGACACATCGGCAGAACTAAATTCAAAACTCAGCTTTATTGGGCTGCAAGAATACTAAACTAAACTAGGAGGTACTGGAAACTGAACAGGCTGAACAGACAGCTGGTGAATGAGAGATATCGTGACAAGGAAGTAAGGAAAACAGAGGGCTTAAATACACACAAGATCATCAAGAATCGGGACACAGCTGGGAAAGACAAGGCACAGGTGAACAGAATCAACTAACAAGCAAGAGGGACGCAAAACTGAACACAAAACACACACAGAGCGTGAGACTACCAAAGTAAAACAGAAAACACTAAGACTGAGACTAACACATGAACTTGACAAAGTAAGGTCAAAGTAAGCACAAAAAGGCAAAACTGACTAAACATGATATAACAGAAAAACAGATTAGGCATGGGGGGACAGCGAGCCAGAAATATGAATATAAAATTCTTAAAACCTAAACAAAGCAAAGGTAATATTTACACTGAAAACTACAACAAGGTCGAATGGGAAACATTAAACAGAAAAATGAGTCCCAGGCAGAAAAATGCAGGATCATGACAATCGGGAGTCAACTGCTTAAGACTAAAACTAACACTGAAAGCAGTTAAAAGTTACATTTTCAAACAATAAAAACTAAACTGAAATAACAAAATCCACTCTGGCAACTAAACTGAAAGTAAACTGAAAACAAAACGAGCGAAGAAAGTCCAAATGAAATAAAAATAAAAACTAAGTTGATAACTTTCAGGCATCAGGATACGTCTGTCTGCTGTCTTCTTCTTTGTTTGGATCATCCATCAGTACTTATTCTAGAGCAGGGGTGTCAAACATAAGGTCCGCGGGCCAGAATTGCCCTGCCAAAGACTCCAATCTAGCCCAATGGACACCTTTGGAAAAAAAAGACATTAATTTTTGACTTTTAGCTGCATTTTCAGCTAATTAAGTAATAGTAACCGATTACAGAAAGTTCCCGTTTTTCACTATTTGCTATAGAGAGTTTTTTTTCACAGTGCCTTAATGATGAAAACAACAACAAAAAACAAAACATCCTCTCAGTTAACTAAATAAAATTCCATTTTGTTTTTAAAGGATGATTCGTGTAAGTAAACATTTTCACTTTTTTGGTCATTTTACATATTTATTTCTTGCAGTTAAAGCAGTTTTTCATTGTCATGTAAAAAAACCCCAACAACAACTAGAATCACAGATGTATTGCTGAAATTGCTCTTCTTTTTCTTATATTCAAATATCTTAGGTCTTACATATTTAGTTAAAGTCCACTTAACATCAAAGCGGACTTCACATGGTCCACAGTGGAAAATGAGTTTGACATCCCTGTCCTAGAGTATTGGTCAAGTTTTACTCACACGTAATAATCACCTAACACATTTGTACTCAAACTGTGCTCAAAGTCAAGGTCACATTTGTGGATTTATAGGCGATTTATTGGCGAATTATAGGCAGTAACCTTGGAACCGTGATGAATTGCAGTCCTGATAAGCTATTGGTTCACTGCCATTCTGGTATTTGAGTTCTTTTCTTGTGTTTTTAAGTATCTTATCCATTTCTTTTCCCCATGTTTTCTACATCTGTGCGTCTTCATCACTGCTTGTCTTATCTTGCCTCCCACCTTTGTTAAACTGTGTCCCCAGAGTTCATTCAGTTTCACCTGTTAAGTTCTGTTTATTTACTATCCTATCTTTCTACTCACGGTCTGTCAGTCCATCTGTTTGCTTACCTGGCTGTCTTCATCGCCTGCGTTCATTGCTTATGCAAACAGTCTGTCATCAACACCTGCCCGACAAAAAGTTTTGCATATGGGTCCTTACCTTTTGTAACTATGACACTGTTGGTGTATGGGTATTAAACATGTTTGCAGTTTTGAAAATGCAGGAGATTATTAATATGTTATTATGCAAAAATGTTTATTCCATATATTGTTTGTAAATGTTTACAGATGATGTGTGACTTCATCAGTAAAGTTTTCACATTTTGTATGTATATAAAATAAATGCTTATGTTAAATGTGGGTGTGCCCGGCTGTAACAGTTATATGTGTAGTAAAATTGACCATTCTTACATTAATTGCTTGCATAAAAACTGTAAATTGATGTAGAAGTGCAGGCTAATGCCTGTACACAGGAATTTGTAGGCATACGTTACACCTGAGCATGTGCCTTTTCATTGAATGCATGAAACTAATAGCAACTTGGACCAACATGCTCAGCGGACTGATTCGGATGCCACGACAAGCAGATAAATTAACCGTAGTCAGCGGGAGGACTGTCAGCTGTGGAGTTTTTAATAAAGGTCATACTTGATGTAGCAGTGTAAAAATGACACAGCAGACCTATTTGTTTATTATCTGTGTAATCAGGGGTGAGTAGATAGTAAAATATGTAATAAATATTTTATGGCAGTCTTTGGTCCACATGAAAAGTGATGCAGTTGCCCATGCATTTTTTTCCCCTGACTTTTATTGTTCTCCGGTCACTAAAGAGACTGATTAATGGACAGGGAATTTGCACAAGTGTAGTCAATGAGGCAAAGACTAGAGTTTACGTTCCCCTTTAAAGGCAAAACAACAGCAAAAAAAAAAAAAAAAAAAAAGTTTTCTTTAATC
>VOQK01027359.1:26995-55228 GCA_015052645.1 Benitochromis conjunctus
AGAGGGAAAGGGGGGGGGGGGGGGGGGGGGGGGGGGGGGGGGGGGGGGGGGGGGGGGGTTCTGCTGTTCAACAAACGGCTCGTGGGGCATTTGCATTTTGGGGTCGCTGGCTTCTAATATACAAGATTAAATCCATCAGAGATCTAAGCCCGGGCGTAATTAATGGGACTCGCTGTCTGAGGCGGGAGCACAAAAGGTCACTAACAAGAATGGGGAATGGAGTACTATCAAAACACTACGCTAGCAAAGGTGATTGTGTTGTCCTCCTCTTTGTTTTTTTCGTTATTCTTTTCTTTTTTTTCAACCACGGGTTGATTAAAAACACTCCGGTGGTCTCCTCAATCAGAAAGCCAACGGTGTTCAGGAAGAGCGCGGCGCATGTTCTGCTTCCTCGTAATCTAACCCCGTCAGTCCCTCCTGATGCCCCTGTAGTGACGGGGAGCATAATAATATTTGCTCAGCAGGAATCGCGAGGCCTTGTATAAGGTTGGCTTAGTGTATCAAAGTGTGTAATTATTTCCAGTTATTTTCACCAAACATTCATCCTAATTGAACCCTGAATAGGCCGACACAAGTGACTTCCTCCCTTTCCTCCCCCATCCAGATAATTGACTGACTTGCCTGTAGTACAAATACAAAAGTGATCATTTAATTACATTATGCCCCCAATCCCCCACCCCCAGCCCTCCGCGTCAGTCGCAAATGTTGGAGGCCCAGCAAGCACAGAGTGCATGCTGAATAGTATGGCGTTGTTTAGTAGGATCCCTGCTACGGTGACTGTCAGCGTGGAGTGAGGACTGGTTTAAATGCTATCTGTTGGCTGCTAATCAGGAGAAAATGGCTGGTTAACAATCTGGTACATGTTTAGCAACAAATTGTCTCCCCTCACACACTCGTGCAGCTCAAGTGTTCACCCCCTACTTGTGCCAGTGAAGGATTTAATTGCAACTGTCATCTCATTTAAACTGAAATTTATCAGGCTGTAATGCCACTCAAAGCAACAGGCATAACAAAACCAAATCAGAGTCTTTGCTCCTGCTTTTCCACTTTGTTCTGAAACCTCCACACATAGAGATACACTGGAGGTTCCCCGCCCCCCCCCCTTCTTACTTTTATAGATTTAATGTTGTAGTGTAACATTTTGCTCACTGGCTGCACTGCAGTGATTTTGAAGACAGAGACTTAAGCTTTAACCTTGTCCTTTCAACAACAGAATAAATCCTCCAGTGCTTTGTGTGGACTGACCTTCGGTGGTGAAAGGGCTGCTACCCTGTTAGGTTTGGCTCTCCTTCATGTTTGGCATTGGTGTCCATTAGGGCAAATGGCACACTCAGCGCACAGATTTCTGCATGCATTCCCATTTGTTTAGAGTAGTATAGAAACCAAACACAGAATGGAGGCAGAGACATACAGCCTGTTGGCTGCAGAATATCTGCACTGCAGATGGTGAGCGAGGAGGATTCGTAGCCAAAGCTATCAAAACAAGATTTGTGTCAAAAAGGAGCCGATCAAATATCGATGCATATCAAACAGCAGCTTTTAAAAAACAGTAACACTTCTCCATATTTCTCTTTAACTCATCCAGTCATCCTGAGGAGTATTCTAAGAGACAATGAAACTTTCTCCACACATCTGCAACAAGATTTATCAGTGCCGCGAGCGGTGGCTGAAAGCCTCATGAATGCCCGGATTCAGATCAATCCAGTAAGTATCGCTTCACACAAGCACAGTGGTAGTGCCTTAAGAATCCCCGCTAATTAGGAATATGGGACGGCACCTTTTTTGTGTAAATCGAGGAATTAAAATTTTACCAAAAAAGTCCAAATGACCAGATGTGCCGCGAGCACTGCACTCGGAAATAGAGAGTGAAACAGACAGCAGGTGGCGCTCTTTCTCTCATCGTAATCAAAGTATTCTCTAGTTTTTGTTTGACAAAATGTCATTTAAAGCCGGCTGCAGTAGAGAATTCTGAATGAAACGGATCACAATTGTCTGCAGATGTTCTTCACCTGATAGTGCAGCAAGTCTTATCAAATAAGATGAGGCTCTCAGATGGCAGCTGTGGACTCTGGTAGCAACTGAATACAATGTGGCCAGGAAGATAAAGATCTTACAGAAGTTTACATGCCCTTCTCTGTTTTCCGCCTATGTCCGTGCCTGTGATAATAGTTCTCTGTGAAAAAGCATTTCTGTGTGGGGATGTTATTGTTTGTGTCTGTCACACTTTTCCTTTTGCCACTGTGGGACTTCGTCTCCATGCACCGTAGTTATGTTTTTTTTGTATAAATATCAGTGGATTTAAAAACGCATTTAAAATCAAAGCAGTATTTTAGTTCTTGTTCCGAAAAGTGATTTAGCATACCATCTGCTTGCACAGCAACCCAGAGGATACGACACGTAATTAAATAAAATATGGTCAGATGCAAAGTTCTTCTGTTTGCCAACTTCTACCGAGGCTGTTGTTTATTTTTCAGATGATGGGCATCCCGAGGCCAGACAGCCTGAGGAACATCCTGTGTGAGGGGACAGATCTGGATGAGTATGTCCAATTTAGAAGCCAAGCTGAAAAGGAGGCTTTTCAGAATGTCAGCTGCTCCCTGACTCCACAGCAGCTGATTAACACCCAGCAAGTACTCCTGCAAAACCTGGATGCAAGGAAAGTGCTCTCTGAGGTGAGCTGTCCCCCCACTGATCTCACAACTTTTTAAATTCCTGTTTGATGGAACTTGAGGAAGTTTTTGCATAGTAAGTTGGAGCCAATTAATAACAACTGAAGGGATAGTGCATTGTTCGAAAAGTATTTACACTGATTGGGCAGTAATAAGACGAGCCAGTGTCTACATTTAAAAAGCCCTAATTTCTCCTTTGCAAGGTCACCTACATCTAGCATTCTTACAAATTATGCTGTCTGGTCTAATGAAGGCGCTATTAAAAATTTAAAATGAAGCTTTTGTAATGTGTCAGCCACTGCTGGTGCAGTTGAAACACAATTCCGGATGATGTATTTTGACCTCTGCGTGCTCACCTTATATAAGGAAATGTTAATACATGTCTGATCCTGCATCTGTTTAAATGCTTTACATTTCTTAAACAAGTATTTTGGGATATTTTGGGATAGAAACAGTGTAAAACAGCATTAGTAGGCGATACTCAAAATTGACATTTAAGAACTTTTTGCTTTTTATTTTTGATATAACACAAACACTTATGATGCACCATATCAACTGGAGAATATTGTAGCCCTTCATTCTCTGAATACTTGTCCCTTTAAAAGAGTGATTACTCCAGTGGATCATTGTTTGCCCCAGTCACACAGACCTGGAAACCACTTGTTGCTAGGGGAAAAACGTGTATTCCCTGGTGTTACTGGTTGCAAAAACTTGCACCCCTGCACTCCTTGCAATTGCTAGCAGGTTGACGCAGCCGCCTGTGTTTCGCATGGAAGACATCAACTTGTCTAGAGACACACACCAACTGCTCTCTCAGCAGTAGCCAAACAAGTGTGACGCAAAAGGGGAATGGATGAAAATGTCATCAGCCACAAACAGCATGGTTTTAGCAGTAAGGCACAGCTTTTACTTTGTAAGACTCAGCTCCTGGTTTGCGTTGCTCTCTATCAAGTTTCAATACCACTGGACAAGGAGTTGGTGTAGTCCATGCAGACTGTGACGATGAGTGACCTCAGCAATCTGCACCTCGAGCAGCCAATGGCCACTCATCAGTGAATACACATTGTTCTTTAGCAACTGGATGGGGTTGCATAGGCCGTGGCTATTGATTGGTGTAGCTAGTAATAGTTTTTCTCCTTTTAGTATGCTCAGATGTTGTGATGGCTAACAGGTTACATTCAAGTTTATTTTAATCCCCACCCACTGGGATATTATACTGACATTGGAAAACAGCAGCGAGGCGCGTAAATGTCTAACTTTATTTGAGAATTTGCTAATAATAAATATGTAGCTCAAAAATGTACATAATGTAAAGTATTTTATATTTATTTTATTTTGTTGCAGTTATACGTAGCTGCAACTGATCTTCGGTATAGGTGACGTCTGGCACTAACTGACAAACTCTACAATTTATTTGTAGAAGGTGGTAAGGAAAAAAAATTTTGCTTACCAACCTTTCTCTGCTGAGTCAGTCTTTTTAATCCACGAGGCTATCCTGTCCACCTGCGTTGCTGTAATCAATGGCATTAATTATTGGCTGTGATGTTGTGAAGTTCATGCCTAAGCAACCATGGAATGCCAGTTTACTACGAGTAGCTTTTGTTTGGCAAAATTTCCCGTGGAGTCGTCTTCTTCTTCTTGGTATTTTCTGTGTGGGAGCTGAACTCGGTACTCGCCCTGAATTGAGACCTAAGAAATAAAAAGCAAACGTTGAAGGACAAGATAATATTTATGGATATTCTTTCTGCATGTCTTATTTGAGTTTACGTTAATTACTGTGAAATTGAAATAAAGACAAATATATTCTGTGTCAGCCAGCTGGGTTAATTAAAAAAAAAAACAACTAACATTTAACAAAGTTAAATGTTAGGTTTCTCCGACTCTGTGACTTTGAAAGATGAAGAAAATGTAAATCTCGCTAATAACTCCTTCAAGGCCAAATGTAGTTTCATGCCTTACATTCAGAGTCAGAGATACCTGTTGAATCTGGTGCATGTAATCTTTAAGAAGAAGAATTCAACTTTATTGTCATTGCACATAGTCACAGTACAAGGCAATGAAATGTTCTCTCTGCATTTAACCCATTCACTCAGTCAAGCAGTGGGCAGCTACCAATCCAGCGCCTGGGGAAGCAGTAGGGCAAAGAATAATTGCGTTATTTACTTAATTCTGTATTTTAAAAGGCATATGCTGTTTGTATGTAGGCAGAATAAAGTTCAATTCAAATGTTTGCAACTACCAGATGGATAAGACACGAGAACAGGTCAGTCCTAATTAATTAAGAGCCCAGTGTCCAGTCTGAAATTCAAACAACCCACGTTCGTCAGAAGCCTCGAAACCTGTTTAATAAAACATGACATGACACAGAAAAGCACTACAACACCCTGACCCAGTGTTTAAATGACACCCCCGCCCCCCACCACCCTCGTCTCCCTACGTCACACGGGTACAAGGAGCGCAAGTAAGCAGCTGTGCGCTCGCGCTCGCTCAGCTAACGGTGGCAAGTACACAAACTGAACCAAAGCGTTCACTTTAATACATTTGTTTAAAATCTTTGTATTATTTCTTTCTGTACTTTAGGAGTTTCGTTAAATCCCGCAAACAGTTCTCCTGACAGGACAGACAACTTATCCGCGAGGCGAGCTGTAATTTATTGTGAAAGTTGGATTAGAGCGGAGCTGCGTGAACTCGCCGGGAATACGCGGCTCAGATGATGAGCAGCGGTGAAAGATCACATCTGCAGAATCGGCGGAATCCCGTGCTGTCAACGGTAATTTGCCTTGCATTTATTTTTGAGTTTGGTTTAGTTTGATATTTGATATTGACACACGTGAGCTCGTTCACGTGAGCAGAATCTCATCATTCTGGCCATGTTGCTGGCTGTGGTGGACCTTAAAATGTCTATTACCAAGAAGGGGTTTAATAAAACTCTATTATTGGTATTATTATTTTTTCAAAGGAATTGCTGAAATGCCACGATTTACACGTTTGGTCTATGGGGATTTTTCTCTTTTTTTCTTTTTTGCTGCATGTTCGGACACATTTACATTACTGGAAACGTTTTCCTGGATTCCTCCAGTTGCACTTAGCGTCACTTATCGCTAACGTTCAAAGGCCGTGTTATCTAAACTGTCTTTTATCTGGGATCTTGATTCCCACATGTCAAAGCCACGAGTGTGTTGTGGATAAATGGTTGTGCAAAAATACAGAAACGGTGTGTTGTATATCGAAAAGTATCTGCTGGTGGCTCTGGTCTTACACAACAGCACATTGAAAAAAAATATTTACATTATAGAAGGAATAATTGAAGGATAAATAAAGTTTTCTCCTGCCTCCTTTACAACACGTGCAAATAGTATATTAAGCAAATCATTGTGGAAAAACAGATATAGTGATTCGTTTTTAAGAATCTCTTAATGTTAAAGTGGATTTAAATTGAAAGTACAGCCTTAATTTAGTATTAAATATGACTTTGCTGCTTTGCATTCTGCCGTAGCCTACAGCACTACTGTGTCCACTCAGTGTACGAGTGGCAGTCTAGAGACCTGCTCAGCCAGACTAAACCTAGTCCACTTCAGACCCAAACAACGGACCAGTCAGCTTAAAGTAGTCGCCCTCTTTGCGCAATTATTTGCAACTGTCTCAAAGAGAGTTACAAAATACACGCGAGGAAGCTGAAGATTTCGAATTAACACCACATGAATATGTGTAAATCTATTTGTTTGTTGTGTTTTGAAATTTCAAGCCAGCATCAAATTAACTCCTGCGACCCTGTTCCGTGTGCCTGAGCATGCATCTAATAATGTACAGGCAGAATAATTACAGTCGTGTTTCTCCGTGTGGATAAAACACATAAGAATTTAATTGTTAGGGGAGTTAATTGTCCGCAAATGTTTCTGATCCTAATTAAACCTACTTGAGCAGCATCACACGAGAGAACATGTTGGTCCTCAGTCCCTTGTGCATTTTGCATAGTGTGGCTAATAAATGTGCCCATAGTAAAGCAAACACCTCTCGCACATTACTAAACGAGCATATTCATTACTATCACAGCTGCCGCTGCAGTAATGCATCAGAGAGGCACGCTCCTCCGTGGGCCTGTGTGTGCAGGTGCACTCTGTGAATGAGTGGTGCCCCGCTGGATGATGTATTTAGTCTTAATTTGCAAACATTAGTGGGCGGCACAGAAGTTTCAGTGCATACAGAATGAACATTACTGAGGTTTTGCGATACATAAAGTGAGCTTCTGCTCTGTAAGTGGAGCTACAATCAGTGGGGCCAACTTTCCACAGTCATGAGTTTCAGTATATCCACGGATAAAAATGCTGAATGATAATACAGGGCTCGCTGGATTTGTTACATAGATATATGACCTTTATATGCATGCAGTACATTGTGGTTTGGAACAACTTTCCAGCTAAATGATTCACACTGCGATTTGGCCTCGAGGGGGAGAAACCGAAAGCTGGGAGTGCTTTCTGATCTTTTCACCGCCCTGAGTGCTGTTAGCCACGTTCAGCTGCAGGATCCCAAAGCGCTAACAGAAAAGGGTTCTTTAAGAAGAAGGTGAAAAAAAAAAAGATTTGTTGTTCTTGGTCACAGTTCACATAGAAAGGACGCACTGAAAGTCAAGTGGCTCCACTCACTGTCACTGCTATATCTGCTCACTCAGTTTTGTTTGTTCACGAAAAGTGTGATCGTAGCTGTGGGACTTTTTCCTTTGCTTTGAATGAAAATACAGCAGGTGTTTTTCTTTAATCTCTCTATGGTAAAGTAAGAATAAATGTGTGGTTGTCATGGAATTACTTTTGTGTCTTTACTTTGCAATCGAGTAATGAACGTTTTGTTGTTGTTGTTGTTTTTTTTAAATATTTGGCTTGTTGAGATGAATATCATGGGAGGGACCTGTGGTGAGAGATAAGACATGGCTCTACTGGTCAGTGTCAATTGGAGCGACAGCTTGGCAACATCCACAGTTAGTAATTGTGAGAGGGAGTCCATGAAATAGACAAAGCAGAAGCGGAGAAGGTGGAAAATTAGTGTGAAGGTATGTTTACACACAACTTTCATAATTTCTTTTCCTCCAGGAAGACATTTATGTATGTTTTCATTTCAAACCTGCTGTTTAGTTGCACTGAAGACACTTGAGTAAGGTCATCATATTGTGGTCAGTGTTGTCATCTAAGCAGTAAGAGATGAGCAATAACAGGCAGTGCAGATGACTTACAGAAACCCCCTTTGTCATATTTTACAGAATAACAGTGCAAAACATTAATATGTTTATCCATCAGTTGTTTTGTTTTTTTAATTTTTATTTATAGGAAAACAAAATGGGAACATCTGATAATTTATATTACACATAAGTGAATGAGTTTGACCCAGCAGGTAGTTAAAAAAAAAAACCGCCATAAAGAGATTAGTTTACGGATAGACAACATTCAAAAATAGCCGTGATTTCCTAATTATGAGACGTCTTAACAAGACAAGGATGCAAGAACAGAGATATTACAGCGTCCTTGGTAATTTCTTGCTGCTTAACTTTGTACTTTTCCCTTGGCTGTGGTTCAGATAATAGAGCCGAGAAAGGGAGTAATAGAGAAGGCAGAGCTAACGACAGAGAGTATCTGGAGAGACAAAGGAAGAGAACGTGTGAGCGAACAAAGGAAACAGAATGAAGAAGGCGACCCGGAGAGCCTCAGCTGGATTAATGCTCGTGGAGGTGTGATAGACAGGTGTGAGTGTAAGAGTGTGAGTGTTTGTGTCAGCCCCATCAAGTGACCATGGATGCCCTGTGTGGCACGACATCCTCCAATTCAATTGGATCCCTGCAATTGACCCAGGGGCTCTAAGAATAGCTACAAAGAGCTGTCACTCTGGATTGTTAAAAGAGAAGTCCACAATATCCATCTAGATATTGGTACGAGGCTCCACTTAGTCGTGCGCCCCCTCCAGCTCATAACAGCTTGACTGCAAAACACACATACAATGTGAACGCACTCATACCTGCATGAGCAAACACAAAAATTCTCGGGAGATCAAACTAAAGAAAAACTAAAGAAGAAAGAAAAAGGAGTAAAAGGCATCTCTGCTATGGATCTGTGCATCATATTGAGGATTAAGGAAGTCAATCATTGTTATAGTGTAGCCAGAGAGCATGTGAAAAGAAAGAAAAAGAAATAAAACTACAAAAGTTTCAGTCTAGTTTTCTTTTTTTTTTTAGACCGACTACATTATTATTATTGTTACCTGCAGCACATATACTTCATGACTACATCTAAAAAACGCAAATTCTATTACACAGAGGCACACAGACAAATTTCATGACTCATTTGGACATGAAAAAAAAATGACTGAAATCTCTTTGAAGTGCATGCATAAATACAAATGTATACAATATGTGCTCTCTTTCTGTCTCTCCAACTCAGTCAACAGCAATAGGTGAAAATGTTTTGCACTGCAAATCTATTATTCATGTTGGCGCGAAAGTAATGAACCGAAAAGCTGCTGTTGCACACAAATTTTCAGGTTTTTTTTTTGTCTGACAAATAGAAAAGAAGCGCAGAGCGTTCCTGACAGAGTGCATCTTTTTAAGAAGACAACTGAAACAGGCAAATTACTATTGTCCTAACCCAAACCCTCAATTTGCTAGCTAGGAAAATGTAAAAACAACAACAGGAAAAATCTAAATTGCAATCGCTGTACCGTACTGTGGCTGCTGGGTGCTAAGGCTGTGGCGCCATCTGAAGAGGCCAGGGTCGGGGATCAAACCAGTAGCCCTGAGGTTAGGGGACAATGCTCCTACATGTGAGTCAAAGCAGTCAAGAGAGTGTAAAATAGCAAGTGAAAAGCTTAAAATGCATTGTGATTATGCAAAAATCCAGTGGAGTGGGGTGACTGTTGCTGAAAGGCAAGCAGAGATGATACTCACCCTCCCATGTTCCCCACGAGTTTTGTATGGGTAATATTACTATTGCAGATACTTAAGGCTGAGCTCACACAGTAGCGTCATATTATGTACTATCATATGTTTGTAATGCGGCTTGCCTGTGAGAACCAGATAGCTCTAAAAGAAAAACATTTCTTAATCTGATTAGAAAAACAGCCCTACACCTCAATGAAAATAAAAATATAATAAAAGCAAACTGAATTGAAGCTTTAGTACTGTGTGACACAAAAAAAGCTCCTGGCCTCTTAGCTTCCAGGGCATACTCCTGAAAATGACAGAAGCTACAGACTCCAGTGGTTTAGAGTCAAGCTAGCCTCCTGAGACAGTAGCCAAGTGTGGCCACAAGATGGCAGCAATTTATAGTTTGTATCCAAACATGCAATGTGAGTCACTTTCATGACAGAACGCTGTTTGAAATGTAAGCCAAGTTTTGTACACATGCAAAATGCTTTATTCAAACACATACAAAATTACCTTGGCTTTTTGATGCACTTTTCATGAACTAGGAGGCAGTCACCTATAACTTTATTCATTCAGTTTATTGCAGCCAGGTTTGATGTATGCCAGGTGGCGCATATTGTTCTTCACAATGTGTAACCATAGTTAGCTTAACCACAGCGCAAATTTGGTTAGGCTACACTACCACGTGATTCGTAATGTTCTATGTGGATAAAAGAGTGCAACTAGCATTAAGTGGAAAAGTCAAAGGTAAATGTGCGGACATTGTCATTTTTTTTTTTAACCGCAACTTGACACGTGTCATGTAGGTCTGCCTTGAACGCATCACCTCAGTGACCTATCGGAAAGCCACTACACACACGTCCACAGCCACAAATGCACGCACCCGATCTTTATTTACACAATTAAATAGGAAAAATTAGGACCAATCCCTTTCTGTTAGCAGCAGGAAACATCTACTGCTTATTTAATATACATCGACTTCCACGTAGCTTCCAGCCACAGTTTAATGGTTGACTTTGCTGTTCTAACTTTCAGGTGTTCACTGGGTTAAACTGATAAGATAAGAGGTTATTAAATCTTCCCAAGTACACCCAGCAGTGTGTCAATAGCAGAGCGCCATCTCAGTTCCTTTAATGAAACCTCTCCAACACCTGTAGGAAAAAAAAACTTAATAACTTATTTGTTTTAAAGAGCAATAAACTGATATATATAAGCAACAGAAAAGGACTCAACCAGTGGTTGCTTTGCACCTTTATGACTTAAAAAAAAAACTTGTGCCTACTCTGGATGCTCTTTGGTGCTTCTTTTGTTTACTCTACACAATGCACAGTGCAGGCAGGACTGTGCTCTTGTTTCTTTGCCAACATGTGCACACTTAATGTCTTGGCTGGAAACCATTTCCCTTGATGCCCATCTGGGCCGTGTCCCGATGTTGCTCTCTGGTCTCTTGGTAGCGTCTGCTGCCTTTTCCTGCATGTTCTCTGCTCCGTACCCACACCAGAATCAGATATGAAGTGCAGCACATTCCATCACTTACTGCGGCCCGTGTGGCAGCCAGAATTGTACCTTCCTGCCCCTGTGAACAAAAGACAATCAATCTTACATACCCAATGAGTCCACTCATGGTGCACAGACTGAATTGTTTCTGCAGTGTCGGCCAAAAGCGATCAGAGCGTCAGCGGTTGCCAAGAAAACAGCCAAACAGTGGTTTTCAAATTTGTTTAATATATAATTGCACTATAGAATGTGCCTTACGGACTCAGTCAGAAATCATTGCATCATTGTTTTTTCCATTTTCAGACACGCTGAACATAAGAAACCTATTATAATGGAGTAAATAAAGCAAAACCAGAAATGCGGCGCTCAGAAACCAAATGCATCATTTCATTCTTGGTTCTCTAAGAGCTTTGCTATTTCAGCTTCGGAGCACGAAGATTTACCACATTCCTTCTGGATATCAGCCATGCACTGAGACTCGTAAATTATATCCTTCCTTTCTTCATTCCGTCAGTTTAAGAAAGTCCCATGGAATAGTGTGAGGATTTATTTTCTCAGTGTATGATCCTGTTAAGGGAAGTTGAGAAGCAACCCTTCTCAGTCAGTACTTGTTTAGTGTCATAAAAAGCACAATTGTTGTGAAATCAAATTTGTTGCAAGAGTGCCCTTTTTTAACCTGTCATTCATACCTTTGAATGGTTGGTGGAAGATTTTAATCCTGTGGTGTCTGAAGCACACTGGACATCCCTCCATTCATAAATATTTTAAACCATCGAGAGGACATATCGTTTAAAGTTTGCGTTTGTTTGCTTTTTGTTTTGAGACTCAATTTAGGCTTAAAAGCTAGAAAGTGAGCCCTACTTAGTAAAGCTTTCTGGGGGTCGGATTTTAAAAAGCTTCCCTGTGATTGCTTTGATTGCTAGCGTATTGCCAAAGTAACCTGTAGCTAGTAAGGAAGATGTCAACTGGTCTATCCAACTAAGCACAGCGCGGTGGTTAGTGCAACTCAAAGTAAAAGTTTCTCCTTTCAACTGAACCAACACGTTTAAAAAAGGCGCAGCGTTTACTTTAAAGACGAACAGCTGCACAGTTCAGTTTCACTACTGCTTAGTGAATAGTTGGCAAGTGTTTGCAGACAAGTTGGCAAACTGCGGGTAAAGCAATCCCAAAGATCTTTTCAGTGGAGCACTGTATACCTCTTTGCGACCAGTTTCACCTAGGAACAGCAACCATGTCCAGCAATCACTGAACAATCAGTTGTAGAATATACTTTTTTCTCTAGGAACCAGACGTTGCTAGGGAAAAATTTTACTGAGTGGTCTCTAGGTGGGACTGGGGCTTTAGCAATCATAGCGTCTGCCAGTGCCAGTGTCAGTGAATCTCTAGGCCCATGTGAATGAGGCCTTAGCTGTCTCTCTAACTTCTGCTCAATTCAATTCAGGTTTATTTATATAGGGCCTTCTTTTTGTCACTGAATCACCACGCTGTTGTTTAAAAAAAAAAAAAGTGAAATGCAAAATGTTGGCATCCAGATTCCCGTGTGGCCACTGTAACAGCTTCTTCTATTTCAAATGATTTTTTTTAAATCAATCTCTGCCTCTGTTAGTTAAGACGTGTCTGCAACAACAGCGGGACAGAGAGGACTCGCTGCTGTGAAAGTTTTCAGACTGGAGAGAATGAAAACAGAAAGCAAAAAAAAGAATGAGAATGACAACAGCAGGTTAACAATGACAGGAGTACGCGGTGATAGATACTGTCATTTTTCAAAAGCTGCTGGCTTCACAGAGATAACACAGAGGTAACAGTCCTAGTTTTGAGAGCGGCACAGCCTGCGTATCCGTACGACGTGTGGCACGGGGTCAAGATAAAAGTTTTGCAGCCAGGAGACTGCTTTGGCTTCTGTGTTTGGTTTGTTTTACTTTGATTTCGATCGCTCAGTTCAGTGATCAGTTTTGTTTTTACTCACTCGTTGGGTTTAGGAAAAGGTTGCGGTGCTGAAATACGAAGAGTAGCCAACGAACCTAGAGTCCGGTCAAGCGTACATATGTAATGCATTAGGAGTGAGACGCAGTGCATCACGGACACCTCTCAGATGCAACTGTGTTTTTTTTTTTGTTTTTTTTTTACAAAACACCCATTTTGGATACCCCAAGAATGAAAGCAGACCGGTATTGCTCTGTTATTTATCTTTTTAGGAAGAAAAATAAAAGTACCGAATGACAGATTGAATTGCACTGGTATTGTTTTACTTGGCGTCATCTAAGACTGCACCAAGCCATGTGACTCTTTTGTCTTTGTAGATTCCCTATATTGATGTGTTATGGACTAAATGAAAAATAAGTATTTCAAAGTCACATACATTTGCCTGTCATCTGCAATGATATTATTAAGTGAGTAGCGGCATATGTATGGGAGTAAGAGTGTCTTTGATATTTGAGCCCAGCAGATGTGAATCAGTAATATTTCAGCAGTCTTTGCCATATGTTAATACTTAGACTAAATTCTGAGGGTCTCTTGTAAATAGTGCTTTACAGAAAAAACAAAAAAACTGCCCATTAAGTGTAATCAATGTTGTAGATGGACTGGGATATGTAGCCTCACAGGCTGAAGGTCATGACTGGAATTATCTCTCAGATAAGTCATGACAGAAGTCAGTGGGTTGCAATGATGGAGACATATCACTCATGCTCTCTTTCTCCAACATGAATCACCCAGTTAGACTATATAATTAGACACTAATGATCAACCTACATGCATCAGTTTGCTGAACAGGGGCCATGTGATGGTAGCCTTTCAGCCGGGCCACTGCAGGTCAAGTTGTGGATCAAAATTTGAGGTGACAGATATGTTCACGTCTCAGTGAGGGGTGACAGCACGTCAATTCTTCCTCGGTGCGCGCCGAAACCTTTCCGTACAAAGTACAGACTGGAGCGTTTATCAGAGAGGAATCAATATCTGCATAGGAGCAGCAAAGGATTTAAAAAAGATGAAAGAACACAGGAATGCTTTCACTTTTGTAAACCCCCGAAGCAGGTAGAGGTATTGAGCAATTTTCCATTTGTTCAGATCCACATTGGTTAGGTGCTAAAAATACCCCCTGCTCCCTTGTTGTATGTATATGGGTTGAGGGTCAAATATAGATCCTTTTGCTCCCCAACACAGCCTATTATCACAGTACAGAGCACAAACAACAGTTGCTTTATCTCAGTGACTGCTCAGCTGGAAACTGTTGCAACCGCGCTTTTGCTGTGGGCTTTGGGTCGCACACCAGGACAACTTTTCTCCATAAACAGACAACTAATCTCTGAATTCTCGTTCACTCATCATTTCATTATGAAATGTTTTGCTGTTGTTTTTTGAAATGCAGCTGCTCGAATGTGCATATCTTTTGAAGCTTTGGCAAATTTTAAAATGCTTCCGTCCTGCTGTTTCTGCAAATCTAATCCTTACTGAGTATATAAAACACCAATAATCTTTGTTTGAAGGCCCAAGACGTCACAGAAGTAAATCAAACACTTTGAATAGAGTTGTACATGCACTTGTCATGTTAAGTCAGCATAGTTTACTCAAAGTAAGGTCTTCATGCAAAGAGCATGGCTCAGAAAATGCTTCAGATTACAGAAATAATCAGAAAAGTGCAGCAACTGGCTGCCTCCTTCACATAATGAGGCCCTGGAAGTTACAAGGTAAACAACAACTAAAGTACAGAGGATTAGACAAAATGAAAGCAGATTGCTGCATCCTTAAAATGTTCTACATTTTAAGGATTCAAATAAATTGAAAATTTCTGGTTATGTCCGCGAGAATCTGGCAAATGCATTTCAGTGTTTTCTTGTTTTAATAACAAAAAAAAAAAGAAAAAAAAGAGGAAAGGCCCTCGGTGAAAGGTTTTCATAAGATGTTTTTGATGTGCTCTTATTTCTGACGTTAACAGTTAGGCTGTACAACTGTTCAGGTACATGGGTTGTTATGTTTTATTCAAGCGGAAAAATCATCCCTTATGAGCTGGAAACTGCTTAGAGACCATAGGTTTCAGTCTCGAGCTTCTGTAGAGCATCTTTAGACAGTTTTGATTGTGATTGATTTGAATGAATTAGAATATGGATATGCATTTGTATATACATACAAACAGTTCAATATGAGGTCTGGCCTCCTCTGGTGTGATGCAGTCCCCTGTGTGCATGGATTACTCAAGCTTCTGGATCTGTTGTTGACAAATTGCTCTCCATTTCTGGATGGGTGCAGGCTGCAGCTGTGCAATGGTTGCTGGTTGTGGCTGCCTCTAATGAAACCGTTGACCCAGCACGTCCCACGTTCAGTAAGACGGCATGTCGCAGCTAGATTCTTTCCAAGGACCTATCTCCTCATCCATTTGCACTACTACATTGCATTGCTATATTGTACAGCTTCAGGATGGATGTGCCTTACTTGTGCCACAAAAATGGCACAAGTACCAGTTTGAGCCGCTCATCTCAGTGTCTCTCAGGTTTACACCAAGAATAATGAGAACAGAGAGAGCCTCCAGCGACAGTTTTGAACATATAGCAGCATCCAGCAATAGCTCAACCTTGGTCATCTTTACTCACTCGTGGCACTAATGATGAGCTTGTAGATACACTGTTTCTTTGTGTTCTGAGAGTCCTGGCTTGAGAATGCAGTAAACTGAACCAGTTTACTGAACCAATTGTGTGACAATGTGTTTGGTAAACAATTTAGCGACCCATTTACCGCCACTGACCAAAACCAAACAACCAGAACTGAAAAGTACTTCCAGAAGATGTTTGGGTTCTGTGAGATTAAAGTTAACGACTAAGAAATGGCGTTAAACAAATTTCACAACAAAATGTAAATTTCTTTTTTGATTAGTGTATCTAGTACAGGGGTGTCAAATATAAGGCCCAGGGAGCCAGAATTGGCCTTGCAAAGACTTCAATCTGGCACATTCACACTAATTCAGAGTAAGTAATTCACACTAATTCAGAGTAAGTAATTAATAGAAGAAGAAAAAAAACAACTGAACTGAACGCACTTTTCTATACGTCTGCCATAGAAATTTAGTGTGAGGGGAGGGATTCAGTAAGAATGGAAAAATCTTGTGAATTAACAACTTTTTCTGCAATTTTACTCATGAATTTCTCCCAATCTAAGTCCAAAGAGTCATTCTGAGATATTTTTAAAAAATGTACTACAGCAGCATTTTTTTCTTAAATTAAGATTTAATTTAAGAATTTAATCTTAATTTAAATGAATTCACATTAAGATCTCAGGTTTTAAATATGTAGTTAAACTTCTTTACACTGACAGAAAGGCTACAGTTTAGCGTTATAACAATCAAATTGAATTGGTCGGCCCCACTTAGCATCAAAGTGGGCTGCATGTGGCCCATACTGCAAGAAGAGTTTGACATCCCTGATCCAGGATTATTGTGACGTTTCCTGACATGAAATTGTCAACCTCACAAGCCCCCCAGACAAAAGAACCAATTGTCTTTATTGAGCTGTCTGTGCACAAAATTAAGGGAAGCTAACATGAGTTTTATCAGTTTTCTCATCTACCTCCCTACTTATAACTGTGATTTTAATACAGAACATACGCCCAAACTTTTTGCTTTGAATGGTTTTTCTTATGCTACTAGCCAACAAATTTATAACTTCTCTGGCATTGGTTATTGGGTGTGTCTGATGAACTTTAACAGGACACATGTCTCACAGCTTACACAAACCCAAATGTCACTGCCGCAGTGCTGCTTGTCGTTAGTGCTGTAATGGGAAAACGGGTCGGAATGAGAGGTATATGTAAATTAAAGGATTTGAATTGGAGACAATGTAAGACTAATGTCTTCCAGAGGTGTGTTTTTGTCTGCGCTACCTTACCATGAATGAAGTCTTTCTCTTTGGTTTTCAGTGGCGAGGATTGTTAGTTGGAGTTGAAAAACAACATGCCCTCCTCCGTCACCGAAGAGATGGCTGAAGTCAGTGTGTCTTTGACGGGAAGTTGGACATGGGCCTCTCTTTTTTGTGTACACAGTGAGGGAGACATTGACCTCTCTTCATATGTAGCACACACTCAGACATGCACAACGTGCAGCCGTCTGTTACAGGTATAAACACAAATTTCTGGTGCTAGTTTTACTGATTCATTTAAAAAACATACAGAGCAGTCTTCTCTGACATACGCTGCGCCGTCTAGCACTGGTGCTGTTTATGCCAACAGTAAGGCTGCGTGACAGGATCATTGCAATACTGAGCAGATGTTAATGACACAGCCGGCTTCAAATTGGCTATAGCAGTAATGTTACATCCAGCTTTTTTTCTCTGTGGAAAAAAAATCAAATGCTGCCATTTTGTCAGAAGCCAGTGATGTTGCAGGGGTAGGCACAATATGTCCTTTGATGCCTTGATGCACCGGTCAGAACAAAACTGGGTGACGACGAAGCGATGATTCAGTTCGGAAAAGTGCGTATAGGGAGGCATAAGGGCTGAAGAAATAAATTCATAAATGTAGAAGTTTTATTTGTATCATTTTTGCTAAAGGCTGCATCGTTTATATGATTTATTGCTCACAAACTGTTTACTGTAAACAAACAAATCATGAGGTTAGGGTTTGGGTTAAAGACACATGGTGAGGCAGAGGTCTCAGCAGGGTTAAGGTGACTGGTGAATATTAACTGGCTGTAAGTGCAAATGTGAATGTGAGTGTCCTGTGTGACAGACTGGCTACCTGTCCAGGGTGTACCCCGCCTCTCACCCTGTGACAGCCAGGAACCTCCGGGCAACCCTAAGTTGTATAAGCAGAAGATGGATGAATGAATAGATTGATTGATATTAGTAATAGCAATACCATTGGTAATTGGACTGTCTTCTCACTTAAAAAAAGCAAAAGCAAAAAAGTAGTCTGCTGTGTGTTTGTCCCATGACTCACTGATCCCGTTGCTCTTGTGGTCATCCTTGATATCATTTAGCTGCTTTCCCACGGTTATATTCAGATTCCACTATCTTGGACTGCAGTTTTTGTCACTAGGCATTCTTCTGGTCTGGAGATGTGCTGCAAATATGGTGGACACTAACCAGAACCTAGTGGAGAATTTCTGCAGCCTGTCATTGCTAGCTGCAGTCCATGACTGACGTAGACACTCACATGAAAAGCAGCTGATTCGATCTCTCAGTTTTTCATATGTTACAAATGATTTGGCAAATAAAAGACGAGCAAAGCAAAAACTTATGAATGCGTTGCTGACCTATTTAATTGTTTAAATATATTCGTGCACCCCATTTGTAATGTATACACAGTATGGAGTTATGGTTCTTAAGAAGTGACTTGTACAATGTGCTGTTAACCAGAAATGTGAAGTGCTAGTGGCTGTTCCAAATAGCCACATTAATATAAGGGTATCAAAGTCATTTTCCCCCATTTGTTTTGTTTACATTTCACATGGCTACTTACAGTTTGAGGAGGCAATTTTTTCCACCAGTGTGACTCTTTACGAATAGCAGTGTTTAAACTAAGGCGAACTATCAGCTGTCTCATTACATTTATATGCTGCAGAAGTGAGCAAAGTCAGAGTATCTGTTTTCCTTCCTTGACCCCCCCCCACCTCAAGCTATGCGTTGCTGACCTAGTCACTAGTTTCTTTTTCCCATGTGATGATTCATACCTCGGGTGCGCAGTTCTCTCCTGTCAAAGCTCATCTTCTTTAAAGGGTTATCATTAATTAAGCTCGCTGTCGTCTTTTAGACGTGTTGTCATAAACTAAACACATCAAATATTCAATACACACGAACAAGCTGCTGTTATAGAGCATTATTTATGCTCTCCAAAGGCCTGCACCATACTACTGACATCACTGCATTACATCCATCACCTTGCAACCAGCACAACAAATCTTAAATGCAAATGTTACTGCGGGTCAAACCTCTTTACAGAAATACTACAATTTGCACTTTGGGTGAAGGATGTTGACAACGCGCAAGGATAAAATATTAAAATATTAATTTCTAAAGTACTTGGGAATGTTTAAAATTATGTATTAAAACTAAATGTACGCTAAAATGTGTGCATGGAAAATAAATGGAAATGAAGTCCAGAGGAGTTAGGCTGACTATGGTGACTGGCTAAAATATAGAAGGATCTCTTTGCAACTCATGAGCATCCAATTCACAGAGGCTCAAGCACGAATCCCAGTTAAATCTAAATGTTGTTCAAGAAGAAGGAATTTACTCACCAGACATGTAAAATCCATACAGACGTTTCATGCACTAAAATGTTTTTTTTTTTAAATCAACTATTTTAATCAGGAATGATTTTACTAAATGAAACTGTGACATTTATTCTTTTGAAGCTCAAACGGATCTGACCAAACAGACCGCTTCACTTGTGGAGCTCAAACGCATACCAGTACTGAATATACAAATAGTCGAAAAATTATATTTTATTTCAGACACACAGCTACATGCTGCTCCAGGTCAACGGCTCTCTGCCTCCTCAGATGTGGTCCCAAATCTGCCAACGAGCGCTTCAAAACACAGCTTCAACTCCTGAATCAAACCATGAAATTCTCCCTGCTGCTGCCTTCTTGTGACAGTTGGAGGAACCCAGAATCTCTATTTCATCCTTTTCTTGTTTAGAAACATCAGGACCATCTCATCATCGTTTGATTTTGACTTCATTTTTTGCACTGTGTGCTTTTTGAGGATGAAGTTTCCACAAAAACACACCGCTTACAATGTTACATGACAAGTTTGCATCTGAAAAACTCGTGTGCCTTTTTGCAGCGTGCTCAGTATGCTATCGCCTTTACAGTAGGGAAACTGAACTCAGCTTCACTTTCTCTGAAACTCCTTACTACAAACTAGAGTTTCAATAACAAGCCATTTTGCTTTTCTTGACTCTGACCATAACTGCTTGCATTCTGTTTTTAGAAAAAGCCAACTGATGGCCTTATCATCCCCATTCACTACAACAGCTTGCTGTGCAGGCCCTGTGATGCAGTAGCAGACAGCGAGTGCAGGTTATTGGTACGCAAGTTAAGATGAATCATCTCACTGCTTCCTCTGCACAAAAATAAAAGAGTGACACTTATAATTCGAGCTCCCTCACTTGTAATCCCACTTGTCTTTGTGTTTCCTCTTCTGATCTGGTACATTATCATCACTGCAGGTTATAGCCTTCCTGCAGAGAAGATGTGAAACAGATACTTTTATCTACAGCACATAGAGTGCTTTCCATTTTCCAGTGTAATGCCCCCTCCCTGTCTTTGTGTAGGGTTATTTAAGGTCCCTCCTCAGTCCTTTAAGATGACCGATGTAGTTGTAGAGAAAAATTAAAAACAGGCTAAATATAGAGACTACACAAGGTCACTGGGTTGGATGAGAGTGCAGGGCGCTTACAGGAATAGAAGTATGAGAAAGAAGAGATAGTGTGTGTGTGCTCATCTCTTTTACTGCCTAATTAGTCTCTGTTTGCCGATTACGTTATCTGTATTACACAGCTCCTACACACTTCTAACAGGCTTGTTTGTGAAGGCTGAGATAACCACGGCTGTGACGCAACTGTGCTACAGTGTACAGACATATTGAGCTCCATCCAAAGTTTGTTTGGCTTTCTTTTTCCAATAAAAAGAGACAACCAAGGATTTAAATGTGGTTAATGTTTGATTTGAGCTGCAAATGCCACACAGATGTTTTTGCTTAATTGTTTTTTCTACTTTAATCAATACTTTTTTTTAAACGTTCATTGAGTAAATGTTTCTAAGTGAAAATCATTTAAAAAAATATATTCAACTATATAAATTAGTCATTTAAGCTTGACAAGTCCTCTGTGAGAGTAAATTAGTTAAGTCACTTTATTTCTATAAGACATTTAAAATCTTCAAAGGAATGAAACTTATATAATTTAAGATCAACAAATAATATCATTATTAACTAAAAGAGTGATAATAAAGGGCAGTAAATGACCATGCTATATTGATTGTAGCGTATGTGCGTATGTTGTATGTTTCCTACCTCCTCCTAGATGGTAGTGTGAGTGCCAGCATCCATAGGGTTTATAAAAAAAGTCATAGTCAAAGTCAACCTTATGAGTGTGTTCACCATGTACACGTTTGAAGTTTCATGTGAGTATGCTACATTCATTAGTTTGTGCATTTGTCTGTGTTTGTTAAGTACTTTGATGGTCATACGGCCATACGACCCTGAACTCGTCCGATCTCGGAGGCTAAGCAGGAAACTGCAGGAAACTGCGTTTGGGTGAGCATCATCACTTTATGAAGCAACCTGTTGGGTATGAAATCCTCTACATTTATGATTTATCATTACAATCAGTATTGTTCTGGTAATTATACCAGTGTATAGAGCATGAGCAAATGCCAAAGCAAAGCACGCGTAGCTAGCAATAGTAAAAAAAAGTCAAATAATAAAAGAGATAAAAGAGCACTTGGGAAAATGACAGTAAGAAACTGTTGACCAAGAAAGGGTATTTTTGAGTACTGTTAGTGAGACAGATGAACTAATCTGAGACGTTTCCAGAGTTTGACCAGTTAAGCTGTACAAGCCAATCAGGAAATTCAAAATTACTAGAAGCTGCTGATCAATGGACCTAAGTGAGCAGTGTGGGACACTGGATTATAAAGAAGGATTATAAATCCAGCAGCAGCACATATAATGAACTGCAGTAATTCACTCTAGTTGTAATAAAAGCATGACAATCTTTCCCTGGGTCACTGATAGTAAGAAAGGGTTTAACTTTAGTTAAAAATCTTAATAAAAAAAATTACCAAAATGCTTTTATGCTCATCTGAAGATTAATTTCATGAAATAACAGTTATAATCTATCAGATTCACCTATCTCCTAATAATACTTACACCGTCTGCATTTTTGCTTAGTTTCTTTCGTGGCTTTGTAAATGAAAGCTACGCTTTAATACTAAACTGCAGTTTAAATCAGCTGCTCTGCTGCCAGTACATTTATTTGCCGCCAACTCCACCCCCCTCAATGTGAACGTAATTGTAACTGAATTATGAAACCCTGGGTTAACTAATCGAGATGGCGATCACATTTGTGTGAAGCCAGCTTCGCAGTACAGGCCCCTGCTCCACATCATCACTGTGGCCTCTGGCCTCTTCTTTTAATTGCTAAAATGACGTCCTCAGCAGTTCTAGCTATAGGTGGTAGTGATTTTCTTTTCTTTTTATCCCACACATCCCCAAATTTACTATATGACGATTAAACCTGTTTCAGGAAAAGTTGTGAAATATGAGATGACAGGCTTTCAATTCAATAAAGTTACATCATTTTTTAAAATGCTAAGCGGTCAAAATGACTCCCTTGGTTGTAGTGTGAAAGTAATTTCCAGCTAGATGGAGACCTGGTCCTAATAGCATACATATTAATGTGAGACAAATGACCTATTGCAGCACAGAGACCCCCTGATAATATGTAGAGCCTGTTGGAGGCTCTGGATTTATTCTTAAGTTCCTGACCTACATTACATCAACAGCTACTTAGTGCTTTCCTTGCAGCTTGCTGCATACGTGACACTCTCTCGTTTCTCTTGCTCCATATTTTCTCATGAATGCAGCGTATATGTCAGTGATGAGAAGTAGACAGTTTTTACTGTCTATAGCATACATCTCCATTGTACAGACATGTAGGGAATAATAATGCTGTAGGGCATTTTGTAGATGACAGAATGACAAATTGTCTATACTCATGGCTCAGCTGTCGGTGTGTTGTTTCTGCATATTAGGCTGTGTTTATGGAGAATATGTTTGTGTCATTAATTCATTCATAAGCGGGGTCAGTCACAGTAAGTGAACCGTATGTTGTCGTGGGAGTAGAAGTGATATTTGATGCCTGTTTAAGATGTCGCTGAAGCTCTGGAGAGAACTAACGCTGCCTTGCATGCCTGATGGTGTTCTTGTTGTTAACAAACAGTCGGAGTGGAAGACACAAAAAAAAAATCCAAATTAAAACGCCTCTGGGTAGGTGAATTTATTCTGGGAGCATTACGAAGCACTTGAGGCCGAGTTTGCATAACAATGGCTTTAAGCATTTTTTTTTAGGCGTGTCATCTGCTGTGAGTGTGTGTTTATGTAGGAGTGTTATAAGTATGTGCATCTAAGGCAGCGCTTAATGCGCTGGATGGAGCTGTCAATAAGATGCTTCACTGTCTTTGGCCAAGTGGTTGTAGGGAATCCAGTTGTTTTAGATTAAGGATGAGCCAGATGCTAAGAGGGGGAAATGGAGTGAGATAACACAGATGAGGAATATGAGCCATGAATAGGAGGAGGTGGGCAGGAGATGTGGGAGCCAAGTGACACTGAGACAAATTAGCTCAGCTTGCTTTGGGTTTGGCAGAAGGAAATGCAGCACAAATTTTTCATTACGCCACACAACTATGGACCTCTGCTCACAATCTGTGTGGCTCTTGCTGTCATAATTAATTTATCTCCCATGAGCCTCTCTGTTAACGTTTTGGACAAGTCTTTTTACAATTACTCAGTTTTTCACCGTGTGCAGTTATATTTAGACTCAAAGGTACCTCAAACTCAACACATACGCTCACACACAAACACAGTAAAATATATCTTCACACCTGTTTCCTGTTTCCTTTCTCAACATTAACAGCAAATAACACGATGACTTTAATAGCATGTGAAAGCCCTTATACTTTACTGCAGTTGACTTGGAATAACACATATTATTTATTGCATATGGAATTATAGTACAGTACAAGCATAATACAATTAATAGTTTTTGGACAGCGATACATTTCTGGCATGGAAGCCTTTTTAGGCACTTGCATTGTGAACAATGTTAAAAGTGTTGGTTTTCAATATCGTCATTGTATTTCACGAAACTGAATACATTCGGGCTCTCTCAAAGATCTCAGAAGATTGACGTAAACAAGGTTTATTATGATATAGGAGAAAAAGCAATACTTTGAATCAGAGCTCTGGGAGTTAGAGGTTTTCTGGCACTGGCTGGAGGACTGAGTTGATGAAGGGAACAGGCAGGAGAATGTAGACTGGCTGGCTGGTAGGAGTGGGAAGGACAGGTTGGGTTCATCCACAAAGACTAGATGGCACACTGAGAAGTGAAGCACAACCTGAGGCAAGGAAGCAAAGGTTACTCAGAGATCAAATAATGACACGAGGAAACAGACTGTAAGTGAAGACTGATTAATCTAGCCGAGAGAGATGAGCTGATGTTTACATCCAGGCCAGCTCTAGTTGCGCTCTGCATATGGAAAAATAGCTCTGTAAACGCACTGTTTAGGACCTCTGTTCAGCTTACAGCCTGCCTTCAAATTATGGACACCTCTTAATGTGATCAGAGGTAATGTGATTGTAAATCCCAACCTATTATTTTTAGCTGCCCATCATAACATAGCAGGCTAAGACCAGCCCTTGTTTAAATACTGTGGAGCGTGACAAGTGAAAGTGTCTCAGGTGTGCCAGTTGATTGGCACAGAGCTATGCATCAAGCAGAGACATGCATGCACACACAAAGAGAAATCAACCACAGGAAACACGAAGAATGGGAAACGACGGTAAAGACAGGGACATAGTGCTAAACCCATAAACATGAACAATACCAGTCTCACCTTCACTGTAATAGTAAAGATGAGCTTCTTTGCTGTTTTCAAAGTATAATGAACCATTTTTAAATTGCTATCTTTTAGTTCTTTGTTACTAGCGATCTGCTGTAAAAACATCATTTTTTCCTATTTCTTTAGTTAAATGTATAGGCAAAGATAGCACAGTTTGGTGTCTCTAGCCTTAAAAATCAGAGAAAACTGGACAAGTGGAGAAAAAAAAAGAAGTGTCAGGACTAAAAAATACCCAAAATGTGTGCAATAGATGAACAATGTCTTAAACTTATGTCCCTAACATAAGAAAGTCACTAACTTAAGAAAGAGGGGAAAATCGACAAAGACGTGAGAGATGCTGACACTTCAGTTGATCTGTCTACTGTTCACCGAGCCTCACCAGAAATAGCCTCAGTGGAAGGGCGGCTGTCAAGAAGCCAGAAACCATTTTTAAGGAAGGGAAACAGGATGAAAAGGGTGAGTAATGCCAGATTACACAAGTACTGGACTTCAAATCGGTGGCAACGGGTCTTATTGAGTGATGAATCCAACTTTGAATCTTCATCAATATGTATGGAGGAGATCATGAGAGAAATACAACAGTGAGTGTCTCCACAGTGAAGGGTCTGTTATGGTTTGAGGCTGCATTTCAAACAGTTGTGAGACCTTATCCAAAATAATAGAATTACGAAAGCAGAAAATACCATCAGAATTTGATCCACTGTGTAATAACATCTGGGAAGAATTTGATTGGCTTCCTTTTAAGCATGATAATGATCCTCAACACAATGCCAGTGCAGTAAAAGCACAACTATAAAAACAGACAGTGGAACATTATCAGTCATGGACTGGCCCTCCTGGACCTTAACATTACTGAAGCAGTGTGGGATCACTGGGAGAACTGAAAAAAAAAAGAGGCAAGATCGATAGAAGAGCTTTCAATGTCCTTTAAGAAGCCTGGAGAACTATTCCTGAATGGTAAATGGACTAGTTCTTATATATATTTCTACTCTACCTGAGCATTCAAAGCCCTTTATACATGTTACCACATTTGCCTATTCATACAAACACTTTTTCTACTGAAGGGATTTCTATCTTTCTATCTAACTTACATACCCCAATTGATGCACTGGAGAGCAACTTGGGGTTATTACTTCACCCAAAGCCATGCAGCCAGTGATAGAACCACCGACCTGATGAGTAGTGATAACCTGGTCTACCGTCTGAGTTACAGCCTCCCCAAGATAACTTAAAGAAACTACATGAAAACTTGACTTAGAGACTTCAGGCTGTGTTGAAAAATAAAGGTGGTCACACCAAATATCGACTTTTAGGGCTAATTAAAATTGTAGAAAGTCTGTTTTTGCCATATATACCGCATTTCCATGTAATTCTGTACGATTTAATGTGCCTTTTGCCTGTTTTACTTGGAATGTATTAGAACATTTTGCACAGTATTGGATTTATTCAACATGTTTTGTAACTGATCTTGTGGTGTTTACTCAATTATTAATGCATAATAAAGTATTCCAAGTCCGTAGTGACATGGATACACTCTGTGTGATCTTTTTAGTACTAAGGACTCTTAGAGTAGACTCTAAGCACATGGTATGACCTCTTCCCCAGCAGCTTCTCCATCATTAATGGATGATATTTTTTCTTATTTTGGGTTGAACTGCCTCTGCTTGTCTAAATAAGGCTTGAGAGTCTCAGTGTAGCTTTGCATGGGGTCTACTGTCCTGGGCTGCATATGGCAGAATGATAATTTTCACACTGATGGCAGAGTGACAGAGCAGCGTAGGGGATCTCAGAGGATTACTGCACACAAACACTGCCTGCATTCGTCCATAAGCGCTCAATGTACAACAGAGCCTTGAAGGTATAATCCAAGAGGCCCACGGTTTAATGGTCACCCAGGTGATTTCATAATTCAGTGGTTCTATTTGGCGTTATCGCATAAACATTAAACATTGCATGAGAAATTGACGTTTGCATGTGGGGTACACGTCCGTGAGACACCATGGGATGATGTCAAACACTCATTGCGTTAAACTTACATTGCATGTTTTGTGTGTCTCCCACCTCTGTTCATCTATCTGTCCCTTCTCTATTGTGTTTGAGTCTCATTTTCTCATTTGTGCTCAAGTGGTTTTTTACCACGCTGCAGCTTCTGAGGCTAAAAATGAAGCCTGCAGGCTCTGCAGTTTCTCCAAAGGCCCACGGTTCATGACACCCATGTTAAAATGTCCAAAAGTAAAGTTTGTGACTTGGTCCAAAAATAGCTTTGGCCCTATTTTTGGATAATTTTCCCCTTGATAATATGGCCTACTGTGACAGCGAGGACTGTTGAAGAAATTTGTATATGTCTTTGTAGTGTACTCGTGCAGATTGGTAACCAAGCTCCCTGAATAATTAGTACTCGATTTTTCCCAAATATGGTAACTTTTCCCAAAAAACTAACATAGTTGCTGCCAAAACGCTCCAAAATCCAAAACCAGTGAGTGATGTTATGATGGCTATCACCATCTTTTATATACAGTCCATTTGAGGTTTCTTATCTCACGTACCGCCCCCCCCCGCCGCCATCCGTAGTTTAGTCTTGTCCAGTAGCTATTTATTTATTTTGGTTTTGCTTCATGAGTGTGCGTGTGTGCATGTGTGGTGCTATACTTGCTTCTTGTGTGTTTTGGACTCATTGAACTTAAATGGGTGAGCTTATCGTGGGGTTTTGGCTCAGATAACAGTGTTAGTTTGTTAAGCTTCTCCTGTCCCTGAACTTCAGCCTTTATCATTCATAGTCCACAAACTAAAATGTTTTGGATAGTGAAGATGTGTGTAGTACTGGATAAGCGGAGACTAATGAGCTGGATGAGAGGCCTCGCGGTTTGCGAAGGGCTTTGCTGAGGATTGACTGCAACTGCTAGACTCATCTTATGAGAGTGGGCGACATTAACAAAAATATGTTGTGTAGGGCAGGTGGGCTTTTACACAAGTACTTGAGAGTGTTTTAGGTGTGCATTTGCTCCCAGACTTGGGATAAAATGATTTACGATGAGTGAAAATCTGGAGTCTAAAGCCACTACAAGACAGCTGCTCAGACACAGACACAGAGGTGCACACAAGTTCTTGTTTTAGTACTAATCCCTACATTTACAGTAGAAGGAAAAAAATAGCAGTGTCACTCAATCACTCGCCTTTTGAATCTGCTCACTATTTTCTGCATTACATCAAAACCACATCCCTTTCACATAAAAGGCTGCGGACACCACGGCATTCTCGGTGTTCAGTTTTGCCACAGATGATGCGCTTGGTAAAGGTCACAGCAAGGCTTGTTTTCTGTTCGCAGACAGCTGAAGTGACGTGGTTGGCTCGCCATGCTAACTTGCAAGTGTTGACAGGTGGAACTGCTGTGTTCGCGTTACTCTGTTCTTGATTGTTTACTCCAAATCTCGGCCAACTGCTGTGCATGTCATCACAGGGAGATTTATGAGTTTTACAAGGCATTTTTTTTATTCTTGGGGGAAATACATTACCAGGTTTTTTTGCTAAGTGGGCTGGTTTTTGCAGAAATA
>VOQK01027360.1:4572-16586 GCA_015052645.1 Benitochromis conjunctus
AGTGAACTCACTGCAGTTTAAATAAGCTGCATTATATTGTTAAATACAGCTACACAGATAAGCAATGTGTTCCTGCACTGTCTTGATGTTATAGTTGAGTGTGTATATACTGGAATAACTGCTGCTCCTGTTTTTAAATGTGTAAGTTCACCCACCCCAAATGCTGGATAAAATATATTATACTGATATATTGTCTTTTAGGTTACTAAGTTTTATTTAGGCAAAACTGCTTGGCGCATCTGTTGGGCAAGGGATGTGTTGCTCTTAAGTCTCTGGCTATGTGCGGTGCAATTGGACGGGACAGTTCAAGCTGCCTCCAATGGCATGTCCTTGTCCAGTAATGTGACTAGATTGGCTCGACATAATTGGCTGGGTACAGTCCCTCTCTGCCGTTGTCCAAACGACCTCTACACCAGCCTTGCTCATCTTCATCCTCAGTCTTAGTCAGTTCATCGCCTGCAAAAGACAAAATGATTCTCTAATCACTCTTATGTTACACATAAATCTAAAGCAGAGCTATTCATCAGAATATTTCCACGTTGTCTCTTTTAATGATGTATTTTGAAAATAAATCATCGGAAAGAAAAAAAAAATCCCCACTCTAGTAAAATGTGTTTTTTTTTAGTCCCCCGAATGTGATGACTGAAAGTTACAGCTGACGGACGATGAAGCACACTGAGTAAGCATACAGTCGCAAGGTAGAACCACCCAAAAGCTGCTTTATTCTAGTTATTTTTTTTCACTGTAACAGTAACCATAGTTTGTAAAATAATAATTATATTGTTTAAATAAGACTTTGAACTTTCCACCAAAACTAAGAAATAGATTAAAGGATTGTTTTGGTGTGCAAACTACACAGGCCAGTAGCAGGTTAACTTAGCTTAGCACAAATACCAGACACGTGAATAAACAGCTAGAGCGACATCAAATGTGTGCTGTTGGTATCACTGGGTATTTGTGTATTTGTGGTGTAAGGTTGTTGGGGAAAAAAACAAAACTGTCCGATAGATAATATGTCAAAAAAAAAAACTTTTCCTTTTTTTTGTACAAGAATAACTTACACAGAATCTGCAGCATATATAATATCATCTTATTTGTATATCCTCAGAGAATGAAGTATTCAAAGGATCAAGTGTGTCAAAGTCATTTTACATTGTGGGCCACATGCTGCCCACCTTGATTTTAAGTGGGCTGGATCAGTAAAGCTTCCCTTTCTCTCGGTGTAAAGAAGTTTAACGACACATTTAATCACTGAGACCTCTTAATATAAGAAAAGGAAATGCAGTTTCACTGCGTGTCTCAGTTTTTGTACACATTAAAGACATGTTGTTGTTGTAAATACAAGAAAACTGTCTCTTTAGCTGTTAAACTTATAAAAAAGGAGTTAAGATTCTGATATTTATGTCCACATTTTCCAAAACCATCCAGTGGGCCGGACTGGAGTCTTTGTTGGGCTGATTCTGGCCTCTGGCTTTGGATTATTCTGTGTCCTGTTAATATTCTTTAATGTTTCCTTAAAATCTTCTGTGCCAGTAATAATCTGGACTAGGAAAACACCAGATCTCATTCTAAAGACGTCAACTTCACATTAAACTATCAAATCTAATGTAATCAGTCCCTATTTATAATATATAAACTTTTAGTTTAATAATAAAGTTTATTAAACTAAAACTTTATTTAAAAAAGGCATGAATCAGGGTTCCCAGTCATACCAATGGCAAATTTAAGTTACTGTGTCAGTAACTTAAATTTTATTGGGATGAATCATGCAGCAACCTCTGGGCCTGAGAAAACAAGACGACTCAAAAATGCCCTGGCAACTTGAAGCAGGCCGAAAAAGGTCTCAAAGATGAGTGGCTGACATCATGTTGGCTAAGTTCAACTTCTGTGTACATTCTTTGGGCTGTACCACAGTCTAACCCCCAAACAAATGTAAAACATCTTTAATTTATCCAGGGGAGCTTCTCTTTCTTATAATAATTTCAGCATGGATCATATGCCATAATTCAACAGGGTTATAGTATTTAACTGATTTATAAGTGGCAGTAAAGTGCAAAGAAAAGCAGTAACATGCCATTAAAATGTAAGGAATTTCACTGATGTCGGGTAAACAAATGCTAACAAAGAAGAAGTGTGGAGCATTTTGTTTGCCTCTAAGGAAGCGACGGGCGGTGCTTTCAGTTGTTTTTAAACAGAATACATACAACGGCTTGAAGGTGAGACAAGTCCTGACAAATATTCAGGGAGCAACACAAAGAAAGTTTCTGTGCCTGAAGAATTTGGGGAGGGGGTGGGGTGTCGCTTTGTTTGTTTCATGTTTTTTATCAGGCGACAACTTGATGAACAAAGACCTCCACTCACACTGTGGTTAAAATATGGATGCAAAGGGAGGAGCAAGACAAAGATACACAGCTGTTTCTTTTTCAGTAGCTATTCTGCCGTTTATGGATTGCCTTTAAATTGTTAGTCATGTCACTGTGATGGCTTTAGCGCACTGCTTTGGACTATAGCTTCTGTTAAGAGTCAGCAAGTCCCTGCAATTTGTTGTCCATGTGGCTATTATTGACTCATCGTTGCTATTTTCTACAGAGGAAGGAACTGGAAAATACAAATTAGGCCAAGTTGCTTTTGAACACCTGCGTCAAGCTACAGCTTGTCGTCTTATCTGAAATCTTCAGCCTCCATAAAAAAAAACAAATTTAACTGCATTTTTGTTGTAGTTATTGGTACGCTTGAGCTGAATGGCATGGTGATTGACAAAATCCCTAAACTATGTCAGCCAGTCACGCACATGTACCTGCTTTAAAGGAGAGCTCATCCTGCTCCTGGCCATCGTAGTCATAGAGAGCACGCACGCGTACCCCTCTTCCGGTGCTGGAATCATCTTCAAATGAATTGCCGTTCCCACCGTTCTCATTGCCTGAGTACGCGGCGGGCTGCTCATCATCAGACCACTCAGTCGAATAAGCTTGGTTCTTCTCATAGCTGCTCACACTGGAGGAGAGAGAAAACGGAGGCTGAAATGTGGATGCTTCCAAAACAAAAGACTGAAATTTAAAAAAATAAAATATTATTATTATTATTATTTTTACAGGTTTTAAACAGGTCAAAACCAATAACAAACTAATCCTCTTGAACTAACCTGCTACGATCACCAGGTGGAGCCACATGGTCAGTGCTAGGAGTGGGTGGGGCTCCGTCTGGTTTCTTCTTCTTTGGAGGAGCCGCAGCCTGCTCTGGGTTGTACTCCTGGTAAGAGAGAGCAAAAGCACATAAAAGCACAACTAAGTAATGTAGAAAATGAGGAGGAGAGGTGTCATACACGTTTTTTTGGTGATCGCTCGGCGTTGCACCTCAAATATGGGCCAGTTCATGTGCATTCCTGGGCCGTGGTTGTTGCTGAACCACTTGAGATCCTCCTGTGTGTTTGCAGCCAAGATCGTGCGCTCCAGTTCTCTGTATATTGTGGCATAGCTGAGGAGAGGAAAATGGAACAAATAGTGACAATGAAAGCGTCAGAAGGGACCTGTGGGTGCTGCCAATTTGGCAACAGAACCATCAGTGTAGTTCAAATTCTGGGTTGAAAGAGATCCAGTGACAAAACTGAAGTGTCTCTCTGAATTTTCTGGTGAAGCTGAGGTTCTCAACAGTGGTCATATTTACTCTGAATGGCCTTATTTTGTACCACGATGTTGGTGTTTATGTTGCCACTGTTTCCCCAAACCATGGCGATGTGTAATAGATTAAAAAGAGACCAATGATCCTGCAGTTTTCTTCCTCTGATTACAGGCTAAACCAGTATGTCTGGGGTCGTATTTTAACACCTGCGGATAACAAAACTGTTCAAGAATACTGCCAAATGCTTTAATATTAAAATGAACTCTGACTATGAAGACGTGGATAGTTTATAATATTATTATTATCTGCTGGCCACCGTACAGCTGCATCCGACATGACTGTATCCATCTGATGGAGAAGATTGAACGTTTACAGATTGCTGAGTTGACTGAAGTGGGAAATTGTCACTTCTCCCACCATAAGGGTCGACTGCTGGTTTGCAATCAGAGCAATGGCTTTACTGCGCATCTGGAGAGAAACTAATGTTTCCCGTTGTTCTTAAAGTGACTTTAACTTGCTATTTTAAAGTGTTTGGAGAAACTTGTGGGCTCACATTGGATTTGAGTTGTCACTTTTGAGCTCTTCTAGTCGATTAAATGCATTTAGAGAGAAGCACTGAGAACACAACCACAAGTCTCTTGGAAGCTGTCTTCATCCACAAGCATTTCCTGGCTCCCTTCTCCCATTCTTATTGTTGGGTAAACTGTCAAGACTGAAAACACTTTGTGTGTCTGTCTTACTGTTTTCTCTATTTCTCTAATATTTTCTCTCTTATGTTTTTGAACTGTAAATTTAGTGCTTAAGATTTCTTTATTTATACATATATATATATATTAGTGCTGTCAACATTAACATGGCTAAACGCGTTAACGTTATATAACTTGCATATGACAAATAAAGCTGGAACTGAACTGGATTACTGGAAATTGCAAGTAAAAACAGTGCAGTGTGGCATTTTTTTCATCCTTTGTATTATGCTTTGTATTATCTGGTTTATAAGAACAAGCAGCTTTGTAATGGATGACTTTATTGCAAAGTAATAGTCATAATGTCATAATACATGGTAATCTTTTTTTTAGGTAAAAAAGTTCCTAATAGCCTGCTTTAAAAGCTGGAGAGGGCTTTTTTAGCATTTTAACACTGAAATAGTTGGGTTCATTTGAATTAAATAGACCCTGTGCTGCTCAGTGGTAGAGTGTAGGGCGTACTCTGTCTCTCGCCCAACGACAGCTGGAGTAGGCTTTACAGCTGGGAAAGGAGTGAAAATGTTAGAATAAATCAAATCAAAGGTGAATGATTAAACCTGAAAATCACTTTTCCATGGCTCGTGGCTTTGTTTGCTAAATGCAGGGTAAAAAAAGAAAGAAAGAAAATCTAGACTATGACAAGCATTCACCCTGGATTAAATTCAGTTTGTCAGAAATGCCACTGACTGAATCATCAGTTAATTAGCACCGAGAGTCTCAAAACTAATGAGAAACACATGCCTGGTTTGGGTGTCTGTTGAAATTAATCAGACTGCAGTGAACTGTGTCAAATGTGACACAAGACGAATCAGACTAATCGAATTTTAATTTGTATTTAGTGTGACTACTTTTGATTAAAAGTACAATTAAGTAACTATATTCTCAGCATCCATTGCATACGTTACATGTGCTCACACAGAATTATAGTCTATATAATGTTATACATTTCCTGCCAAACTGCAGAGGTGCTTACTGTGAAACCCAGCCTTCATTCTGACTAACCTTGGGTTCTCAGTGAGGTTAAGATGGCGTTTGATATCCAGCAAAGCTTCCTTAAGGAAGGTCAGCCTTTTGACTTCATGCTGCTGGCATTGGTCAAACACCTGCTCCATGCACTCCATATACTGTGGAGTGCACTTGCTTAGCTCCTCCAGAGACTTCTCATACTTTTCTTTAGCCTGGAACAGACACAAGAAAACACAGTGAGTCATCTATGGACAATAAACAGTAGAGAATAATCTCATATTGGGCCTTGGAGCAGCCCCGTGTGTAACTTCCTTCTGATTGACCGCCCCTTGCAAAGAGAACGTTTGAACAGCAGTAGCATGGGGCTGCTCGCAGAGCCAGAACTCCCCACTTTTTGACATCCGACAGATCCAAGAATAGAAGCGAACTGTCTAAAACAGCAGTTTGAAGCCTGGCTCATAGGGATTACTTGCACATTCGTTGACCTAATTATTGGAAACTTTTGGTCAAAAAAAACAGGAAAAGCATAACAGGCCCACTTTAAGGTTATTACCTTCTGCGTATCCTGTTTGCATTTGTCCACTTTCTCATGGAGTTTCTTCTGCTGGTCTGGTGTGACAGAAGCTTCAGTCTTGCCATTGGCCTCTCGGGTTGCAGCCAGCTTCTCCTCCTTGCAGGCCATGTGGTATGTTTTCTTAGCTGCCTCCATCTGTAGATTCAAACACGGACATTGCTAGTATCACAGATACAGAACATGATCTGATGGTTTGATTAAAGAAACACAAGAATAGAAAGTATACAGTATAACACAGACAACTAATTTAATATATATGGTTCGTTCTTCTATTTAGGCTGCTTCAAATCAGTAGTGAATGATATGAGCAATTTTCTCCAGTATGAATGCAAAGGGATCAAATTCATCTTCATTCAGACCAGTATTTGCTCCTCTTTATTGATTAAGAGCTCGCCTTAGGTAGTTGCTCTGGTATTTGTGCCAGGAACTGATATCAGTGCACAAAGTTTCTCCCTAAGCAGGAAATCAAGACCTCATCCAGTGACGCACAGTTAATTAACTCACATAATGTTTATCCTCCTGAGACCCAGCCTATTCATTTGTGTCCTCTGTAGTGGACACACAAATCACAAAAAGGTTAAACTGAAAGATGCATTTTTACACCTCGGTTCTCAGGAGGTTACTTGAAATGCAGCATGGGCATGAAAGTCATGCGCAGCAGTTGAAGATTTAAAGGAAGAAATGTGCTAATATAACTGCTATATATATATATGCCATGTGCCACCATTTAATAAAGCAACTCCAGGACTGTCTCCGTGCTCTTCACAGATTTCATTTGGTTACCGTACTCGCCGGCAACACATTAACACCTTTTAACTAGCTTCTGGCTAACCAGTGGATGTAAGTCCAGCATTCACTTTCTTTGATCATTTTAGCCTCCACCCACTTCTGAGGGGAATGTCTGGCCCTTCACTCGCTAATGCTCTACTGTGTTCAGCAGTTTGTCACTTACTCTATCTGCCATTAGAGCCGTTCACTGATTTAAAAATAACTTTATTCCAACTATAAGAATAATAATGCTTCAAGGTGAGCTGCTAAAACTAATAGCTAAGGCTATTTTAGATTCAAGCGATCTTTTTCACTGCTTTTAATCTTAATGTATATTTTGTGAAAATATTTATTACTGCTGCTGTAATTCTGTTCAATTTTATAGAAAAGGGGTTAAATAATAACTTAATTAATAACAAGTGATGATAAAATCTTGCTTTAATGGCTAGCAATGTCTACCATGATTACCATTTTAAGTTTACTAAAAGAGTGATGGACGGGCAGACGGTCCTGTTACCTTACAGAGAAGAATTTGCCCTCTTCCTTACCTCCTTGAGCTTTTTGGCCCATGGTTTCTGGGCCTTCTTGAACCCTTCTTCTGCCTCCTTGGCCTCTTTGAAGCCTCCAATCATTTGCTTATGATACGCTTCTTTCTGCCAGTTCTTTACTTTTTCAACATCTTCGTTAAGGAGGTTGTTCTTCACCTCTTGGTGCAGCTCACTCACTCTCTCTGCCTCTGTCATCACGGCCAGCCAGGCCCTCTCCACAGAGCCATACTGTGGACCTGCGAGTTGGATTTTTTTGTGATTCCAAATAAAATTTCAGGGTAATATTACCCAGTGAAATATCACATAGGCAAAACACATCAAAATAAAAGGACGCATGGTGAAAGATAGCTGAACATTTGTGCCCTCTTATCTTGTTGACACTTTAACAAAAGCTGACCTTTCTCAATGAGCTGTCTCCATCTCTTGGACCAGGCAGTTAGTTGATCACCATAGGCTTTCTCTATCTTGGCACGTTCCTGCAAGCAGCTCATAAGGTCATTGCAGAGCCGATGGCCGTCATCGAATCTCTTGACAGCACGTTTGTAGTTCCCCACCTGAGGACAGAGAGAGACAAATGAAAGGATTTGTAACCAATCGGCAGTACATATATAACAAGCATCAAAATATACAGAGCTGGGATATTTTCCCCCTGAGACTAACTGAAGCGAAGGCAGTTTGATGTTTCTCTTGTGAATTTACTGAAAAAATACAAAGAGTTGGAGACTCAAATGGCCACTGGAAGCTAGCTCCAAAAAGGTATCTAAATCCTAATGGCCCAATTTTACAGCAGAAATAAACACTCTTACATTGTACATTGCTCTTTATGTCAACTATGCATAATTTTGTAATATTTGCCAGGCTTATTAAGGCTTATTATGTTTGTATAATTTCACAAGGGGCAGCTAGTATAAGTAGCACTAATTCACATTGTTGAACCTGACCACTGTAACACCCTGTTATCCATAGATGATCACTTCTAGCTTGTAAAACCAATCAGTGATGACATAGTAGCTACATCCATCTTTCATGTGCCGCTTATAAATTCAACACAACATACACCAAAATGTGTCAGCAGTATTAGTATTACAGAAGCCGCAGCAAATCCAAACAACATTTAGGTAAGTGCCCTTTAATCTGGAAACGTGATAGAAAGTATTCAAAAGAAAACATGCTCTTGGCTAATTAATTACACTCACTGACACCTAAAATGTTTTTCTGTGTCTATTTTGTCCAAACCATAAACCAGAAAGTTCTCAAACAGCAGAAATTTACATCTTTTTAATACACAGTTTAACTAATAAACTGACAATTGAGTTTATGTTTCATTTATTGCATCATACAATATGTTTCTCCATCCAAGCAGAAAACTTTGGCCAACTTCATTATTTCATTAAAAATATCTATTTAATAAAAATATCAAAGCTGTTATGCTACCTCGATATATTAGAAATATATATACGGTATATATATTTATGTCAAAACTATTCTATTGCATCCCACGACCCTGAAATGGATAAGCAGAAGCGAATGGATGGATGGATATTTATTGCATTTTCTTTTATGTCTCACCCCCTTAACTTGGACTACCTTAAAAAAGCAGCGCCAGGCTGAGCGGCTCCGCCTCTTTTGTGCCCGCAGGGGGGTGTGCTCATGGTGCATGATGAAGGGAGAGGGGTTTACCAGTGCCTGTGCATGTGTAGTTATGCAATGACATGGGCTTGAGTTTGTGTGTGTGGATGAATGCGTGTTAGTGAGTGTATGTGTGTGGGTTGCTGCTTTAATCCTCTTGAGAGGCGTAATGCAGTCAGATACTCAGGGATAGATGACAAAGACAGAAATATGACCGACTGTGTGTGTGCATATAGGTATAAATACATAGTCACATACAGGATAATACAAACACAGATCATGGAGTGCGTCTCTGATGTGCTCGCTGGCTGTAGAGCGGCACTCTGATTGGTCCTGACGTGAGCATGCATGTTTGGTTACTGTTTGAGATGAGAGCTGCAGGGAGGCCATGAGACAGGTGTTTAACGCTATGAGTTTTGTCCTGTGTGACAGTTTGCCAAGTCACACCAACAACAACACGTTGGCGTACTGGTTATACACATGAAAACACACCTGAGCCCCTCTGTTTGACCTGCATAACCATTCTGTGGTTTTGTGTGGATAAAACACAAGCCTTCCTGATGACAAAACATGAGAATACAGCATTTTTTATAGCATTGATAAACCATAAACTGACTCTAGCCGTGCTGCTAGTATAGAGACGATATAGGCAGGTGCATGTGGTGAAAGGCTGCCTCAGAGTGGCTGATGACTGAGGCTCTTTGTCTGAGTCTCTGTGGGTCAGAGCCACCACACAAAGAAGACTCTGTACTGAGGGAATTCATTATCACTAAGTTGGGGGGGTTAAAGTGCAAACACACACGCACACCACAGAGTTGTGTTTCCACCAGGGGACACAATTACTACTTGCCTAACTGTAACCCTTGACACAGTTTGTATGATCTAAAGCAAATATGATTAACATGCATTTACTGTTATAGAGAAATAACAAACAAAAAAATAAGCAAGTGTCTCTAGTAGACTCATTTTAAACTCTTAGATTTTCAGCATGAAAAAGTTATTATGAAACTGGCCACAAGGAAATATGCTAATGTCCTTAACATTTATCTATTGACTTTATGCTCCGTATTAAAATTTTAATATATAGAGCTTTATGATAATGCTATTTAAAAAAAAACAATTCTTTTCATAAAGAGGAAAGTTTTATGATGCCCTTTGGAGCAAAAGAAACACACCATGCTAAAATGCAAATTAGCCTCCTATATCACTTTCCTCTTTGGTTTATTTTTCCTTGTTTTACATCTTGTCTTACTGCATTACGTTTTGCCTTAAGCATGCCACTTTGAATTCCCTTGTTGGTGAAAGGTTCATAAACAAACCTGCCGTACTTTTCCTCATATTTCATAATTTGTGTGCCATAAACTGTACTTCCATCATATTAGATGTAGACGTTTTGAAGCAGTCATCAAAATACTGCTCAAAATGACCCCTATTTAACAGAGTTTGAAGTCCATACTGAAGTCGTCGGTATTTGTTCATTGAATATGGTGGTACAAAGATGATTTAGCTTGACGCAAAGGATGAAAATATTAAAAAAATAATAATGAGACAGCTAACCTGGCTGTGTCTGAAGATAAGATTTGCCTGTTAGCACCACTAAAGTTTTATATTTGCAAAAAGCAAAGTGAAGAACACAGGAAGAATTTAATGGGTAGATATAAGAGAGTCTAATTTAACGTTTGGCACTACAGCAAAAAGCATCAACCCCTCCTTTAAAATGGACAGCACAAGTGGCCCTCTGGCTTGAAACTCAATGGGGATGGATTAATCAAACAACCTCATTAAGATGTGTGTGACGCATTTACTTCTAAGAACAGTTTCGTGGTTTCACTGATAGCATTGCTTGATTTTAGAAGCCAAATCAATAGAAATGGAGGGTGAGAGGTTTTGTTACAATTTGAAAATCCATGAGAACAGACACGATGGCGGCTTTACCTCCCAGAAGCTGTCCATGGTGTCGTCACCACCTGCACATTCATCGTAGGAGCCAGACATTTTCCTGGATGAAGCGAAGCACTCTAATGACTAAACCTGTCCTCTGCAGAAGAGCTGGGTTCCTCATGCACTGAAGAAGGCAAGGAGAACAACAATAATGAGAGACGGCAACACTACAAGAAAGCAAAAACTTTCGTTAAAAACACGGCCAAGCTGGACTTTGTGCAACAAAACTGTGACAATTTATTTCCTGGTAACTCAAAAGAATCTTTCAAGGTGAGGGTTTCTATCTGAGACGTTTATAATAATGAGGTAAAAATAGTCTTCTCCACCATGCATGCAGCACCGTGCCCTGAGGAATGAGAAGGGGGTTCTTAGATTGGAGTGTCCTAGAAAAGACATCACAGAGAGTGGAGCATCACACAGCTCAAATTCTTCCACAGTGAAAACCCCCATTCTTTTGACACATTAAATCTGAAAATTAGCTGTCACACACACGCACACACACAGACACACTACACGTGCATAGTTACACAGTTCAGCTGCTTGGAAATGCACCTTGTGTGTAAATATAGAATCATGTAATTAACGCCCTGAAATAGAATGGAAACAAATGCGCTGAAATAAGATCAACACTCCTTTTTATACATCTAAACGTGTTCTTTAATTGTGTTGTTTAATTGCTGATTACATAGTAAGGTGTACATAACACAGTTCCTCAAGTATTTAAGGTGATATATGTTTATTTGTTTGACATTCACTCAATACCCTACCACAGAGGCGCAAGCAGAAGAAACTGCTGGCCGTTATATTGGTATTGAACTCTGTTTGAAACCTAATCTGTTTTGTCCTCATGACTAATGTCTTTCCTTTGACAGAGAGCTCTTCATAGCGCTGCAACAGCCAGTATGACAATGAAATTTATAGCCTCGCCTGCCATGGTTTCTTGGTCTTTATAATTACAGTGGATTTAATTATTATCTAATTCTGTACATGGCCCAACAGAGCAAAACACGACTTTTAACACTACTAACACTTTTAATTAAAACGATAAAGAGTTTTGTAAATTATTATGAAGGAAAGGTGTGATTAATTGATTTTTAGTCTGCACAGTCCAACCTGAGCGATGGTTCAACCACAGTATGCGTGAACATTTCACAATTTGTAGAGGCAAAGCATGAATTGGACACGGTGGACTCGTGTGTCTGATACACCCTTTATGTGATATCG
>VOQK01027361.1:0-12501 GCA_015052645.1 Benitochromis conjunctus
TTGGTTCACCTGTTTGGCTTTGCTGATGTTGTGCCCTGAAGTCAGCACATCAAGAGCTTGTTGCACCGTCCTTTTTACAACAAGACGCTTATTTTCATGTATTTATTTGTCCTTAATGTTAAACCATTAACATTAATGCTTTGGGTTGAATATGTAAAGTTAACCGTAAGACAGCTAGGTAGTTGTGGAGAATGTAAATGATTGACTTTTTAACAACATTAAGCTGCATCTTTAGCAAAATATGTCCAGGAGCACTTGTAGAATCTGCTAAAATAATATTAAATCATATATCATTAAAGTAATACAGAGACGTTTTCTGCCAACAAAATACTCCCAACTCCTTCAACAGTATGAATAAAATTTAAGTTTTAAGCAAATCCACAGTGTTCTGCTTTGTGATGCCTTCTGAATACATGTACTCACATATTATTAATAACCCTTAATAAATAACCACAAAGTCCTCATTCCTGAAACCAAAGGAAAAACATTTTACATCAGTATAAATTCTGATTTCCAGGGTTTGGAAGAGTGATGCAGCGCATTACATGAAACTAGCTCAAATTCCAGAGTCTAAGAAATGTATCATTAAAAAAAAAAAGAGGCGGGACATTTTCTCTTTTAAAATGCGACGAAATTATTCCACCACCGCCACCAACTCCTCCAGCCTCCAGATGGGACCTTTCGGCCTTTAAAAGTGTAAAATATTTGCTTCGTGCACGTGGACATGAATGAGCAGGAATGTCATTGGGCGGATAAAGGTGCTTGTTTCCAGAAACACAAATCACTACACTACAGGTTGTGACCATTTCCCAAACTGTCATGAAATGCGGAATACACACAGTATTGAGTATAGCTGTAAGCAAAGCAAAGAGATGTAACTGTCTGAGTTAGACCAATTCAGGCTGTTCAGGGTCAAATCTGAGACTGAAAGGACGTCTGTCAAAATAAAGTACATGTTTAGGTTTATGACCACTTATCATGAAAAACTGATGGTTCTGGGTTTTTGTTCGTGTTCTGGTTTCTTCCCTTTTTTGGTGCCATGTGCCACCTCGCATCCTTCACTATCTCCATTTGTTTGCCCATTTTTTGTTCTTGGCTACATAGTTTTATTTTGTAAAACTATGTCCATTTGTGTTTCGCTTTCCCATCTCTGTCCTTTTGCTGTATTTTTGATTGCCTGGCCCATCACAATTAGTTTCACCCGAGGGGAAACCTGTGGAGCTGCAATCGAAGCCAACACAGAAACGGCCAAAAATGGAGTCGCTTTGTGCACCACATGAGGCTGACTCCAAAAGTGTGTTTTCCTGATAAGCTCTTCTTTTAAAAAAAAGCCCAGTTTTTACACCATTTTTTTTTACTCTGCATTTTTAATGGATTATCTGACTAATTATGGTTTGCTGTGTGGGGCAGACCAACCAATAAGTCTGTGCTTCAGTGTTGTTGAGTGAAATCCTGCTGCTGTTTTAGTCCATTACTCAGCACACTTAGAGTTCATGAACACAGCTGTCTGACCAAGCTCTCAGCTATAAGAGGTAACTTCACAAAAACAATATGGTCCAAACTCAATAGGTGATGTCACCATTGCATCCACGAGTACTCTCTATGGTTTCACCTGCAGTAAATTCTTTAATCAGCTGTTTAGTGTATATATAGTTCACCTTACCTTCGTTTGTTGGCTGTTGGCTTAGCAGCCGCATTTCCATTCTGCTGCTTGTGTTTTGGGATTTTTGCTGCTGTTTTCTATTGGGCCTGGCTTTAACCTGCAGGCTTACCTTTGTTTGCCTCACCAACTGTATGAGCCCTGCATGTGGGACCTCAGTCTGAAATGTTACACTGACCTAATGATGATGATGCCAGATCATCAAAGGCCTGCCTTTGAGGTTCATGAATGTCAGTGCCAAATTTCATTGTAATCCCTCCAAGTGAGACGGAGGGAAAGTCAGCCAATCACTAAAGTCACAGGAGTGCTTCATCTGGGAATCTTCAGTGTGTGTATCAAACATGTTTGTAAGCCACTCAGTCCACACTTGGATATCTCAGCAGGCGCACTGAATGGACTGCAAACTGACGAGCTGACAGACAGACAGACGGATGGAGCATCATCGCCATCCCTGGAGCCATGCCACTGCACCGGCCCTAACATTTCTTTATTTTCTGAGTGTCACAGCCCTGCCAACCAGCCTCTGTATAATGCACCCCTCCACCCCACTCTCCCCCCTGCAGCCACACATTCAAAGGTCAGCCTCAACAACACACACTTCAATGCTCTTCAAAAACTCACAGAGGCTGTTTTATTCTCTCTCTGTTCCCCCTTGAAAGAAAGCTGCTGCAGGTGATGTCACATGACTTGGCAACAGCGACTGCACTCAACAGTCCCAATAACTAGAATCACACACACACTCACTCAAGCTCCATTTTGTCAAGTTCATCGATGTGCCAGATGAAGTGTGATGTCCGCTGAGAGTTAAATCCTAGGACGGCCAATCAGCACATCAGTTCTTAATTTAATTAATAACTCCTCAGTCTAATTAGCAGACAAACGGCTGAGGAAAACATCTGCAGTCACCTGGGCCTCTCCACTCCATTACAATCCCAGAAAAGATGAAAATGACGAGACGAGCCTCTGGAGGCGATGGCGAGGGACGTGTTCAGAGAGTTTAGTGTTTGGAGGGTGTAGAGGTGCTGATCAGCTGTAAATCCTCTGAGTGTAAAGCGTGTTTGCCAACAGGAGAAAAGTCAGCGCTGCGCTATCTGCTTTGCAGTGAGAGATAAAAATGGCGCTGGATTTACTGTTGGGGTTTATTGACAAGTTGTGGAGAAGTGGTGGTGGCGGTGATGGGACTTGTTGACGCTTGCCGTCTGCTTGTGCGAGTAATTAAAAGTGATTGAGTTGGCCCTCTAGCATCCAGAAGCGATAATATCATCAGAGTGTGGAGATAAATACATCAGCACAGCAGGGAATATTTCTGTAGCTGAGTTCAGGGTCAAGGGTCAGATATGATGGGTTTTCTGTTACAAGACTGAGAAAAAAAAAACTGTTATTGAGCATCTGCCCCTCCTACAGATGTTCATAATTCAAGGTCCTTTTAATAGTTCTAATCTTGTAATGTTGAAGTAAATGTAAAGAAAGACAGAAGACACAGTGAAACTAAAGCCTTTTAAAATACAGCTAATGCTTTATTCAAAGCAAAGAGTCACTTAAAGCTGAAACAGTAAGTAACATAAATACATATCCAGCAGCTGCGATGGGACTTATATGTTTCTCTGCTGGCGAAAGAAAAACACAATCATGTTATGTTGTTGCTAAAAGAAGAAAAATGACAAACAGCATTTCAGACTGCAGATGCTCCATCAGCTGACCGAACAATGCAGCAGGTTTCAGAAGAACAATTATACATATCACCCTAGCAACAATGAACTTATTCAGTTAGGGTTTTCTATCCTTTGGCTACATATGTATCATTTACACACACACGCGCGCACACACACACACACACACACAAGGGACAGCAAAGCACCAGCGTTGGCTCTTTTTACTATCAGAAGTTTTACAGGTAAAAAGTCCTTTAAAACAGTGACTGCTTGCTAAGCTTGTTCTTTGCAGCTCCTCCTACACTGAGAACAAGCAAAGAAACAGCTCTCAGTACGCAGTCAGGCTGCTGTTTGCCACATTCTCTTCAAAATTTCACCTCTCGCGCTCTAATAGTGATACCTGCAGGCACCGAGTATCTGAAGTTTCAACGTAGCCTTTTAACTTAGTTTTAACTTGGTGTTATCTATCCTCTCAAATGAGTGTAACTATGTTTTTTCTTGCTCATGATTGGCAATATTTTAAAATGTAGGAGGACTGCAGCCCCTGGCTCGAGACACACATTAACAAGCAAAGATGGGAAAACATAGCTGTTGAGTTTGTGTCAAAAGTAACCATAGCAACTATTAATTTCACACCAAAACAGAATGGTTTCGGTGTTGCTAAATACGTGTATTGATAAGCAATACTGTCGTCAGTGCCTTTGTTTCAACTCCATTCCAGGTTAACAAGGAAACGAACGCTAGCAGAAGATAGCATAATGACAGTGTGGATGGATGAACCATGCTAATGTCTCAGATGTTTTATTAAAACCCCTTTCAGCACTTTGAAACGCTGAACGCACTCTAATCTGTTTGTGTTTTGATGGCCATCAGCTCTTTTTCATAGTTGAATACATTTGCAAGATTAATGCAAAGCAGTCTGAACACTGTCTCACATAGAAAGAAATAACAAAAAAATCAATATAGACTCAAAACAAACACACGTAATAACATTAATGGCCCTCAGCCAAATGAGAGTGAAGCAAAACGTGATCGTTCTCTGGGAAGCATGAATGGGTTTTGGATCATACAGTATTCTCATGATTGTCAAAGCTTAAATGTTGTGATGGAAGCAAAGAAAATTTCAGAAATCCAAATTTCATTTTCTAACCGGTATAAATATCTACACCAGATACAGCACCAGCCAGCATGATGAACAAAGTCTGCCCTGCTGGGCCTCATCATAGCAACATCTTATTTTCCCCCAAAATAAGCAAAAACACAAAAATCCACCACAACAAAAATATGCTTCTCTTGTTAAAGCTGCTTCCACCCAGTCTTAGGACTTCTTCTGATGTTGGGAAGCCTCTTTCTGGCGTCCCGCTGAACAAACAGGTAAATCAGAGCGAGCAGTCTACAACTCGCCTCCACCAGCAAGTCGGTTGATGTCATCTGAAGTGTACAACGGACCCTGGTGAGTCGCCGTTACAGAGATGACAATGAAGCCACCATTGAAATCTCAAAAGAAATCTCTTTTTCCTCCTGGTTCTCTGTCTCCCCGTCTTTCTCTGCCCCCTTCATGTACATTTGTGCCTAGTGTATGGGTGAAATGGGAAATGCTTGAAGGGAAACTATACAAAGCTGATGACCGTGGACCAGTGAGGGAAAAGAATGAAATGGCTCCCGGTGTGGATGATTATCATTACGGCTCTCCTGAAGGGTGATGGACTCTGTTAGTTCTGGTGTGCAGACCTGCAGATAAGACGATGCTGACTGGAGGAGAAAAGGATGCTGTATTCATGGGAAAGTGGCAGAGAGTGCCAAGTATCCAGGTAGTGCTGACCTAAAACCACAACAGTGAGGACTGTTGTAGCAAAGCCAAAGCATAAGTGTCTCAAACCTGCATTCTCGTTAATGGTCAGCAGGGGTCAGCCTTCTGGGTGCAGAAACACTTCCAGTTGTTTGGGTTGAAACACAGAAAACGGTTTGCTTGTGAACCAGAATGGGGCTGGTTCTCTTGGAGGATTTCAAACAGTAGAGTCAAAAACATTTGTTCACCAACAAACTCATCTGCTTGACCTCGTGCTTAAGGGAAACCCAGCTTTGGTTTTTGCATAGCATTAGATTTAGACTAGAGTTGATCGTTTGCAGCCAGCAGACACTAAACACAGCAAATAACGATTTAAGTCCGTTTGGATCCATATCACACCTAAAGGTAACTGGTTCCAGTGCACTCCACACAGAAACAGGTGTTTTTGCAGCTAGTTATTATTGTAAGGTGGATAAATGAAAACTCGCATGCATAAATTAACTCATGGATACCATCTGACATCTGCCTTAGTATAGAATGAACATGTTTCTAACTTTGGTCTCTAAAGGAGCTTCTCTGTGGTTTCCACAGGCACACGGTGGGTTGTAATCATCCATTTCTGTGTTATCACGTTGGCAGCTTTTATTCATCCTGCTTGCTCTCAGCATCACTTCCTGTTACACTGCCCTGCTGTTACTCTTATTCCTACTCCAAAAAGTCTTCTCCTATTGTGTTATATTTTGTACTTATTTATTCAAATGTTGTGAATCTCAGGTTCTGTTAGGGGTTTGTGAAATTAGTGAAATCTCAGGAAGCATGTGTGCCTTTCTCATACTTTTCAAAATGCCTCATTATGTAGATAAGTCAAATTTTAGTAATGCTAAAATAAAGCAGCACACACTGTCCCTGAAAATGAATCCAGGGAACATTGTAATACAGAGACTAACTTTCCATTTCACACATATTAATGGTGCTGATTTTACCCCAAATAGCTTCTTACACTGAGAACCAGTGTGGGCAAGAGGAATATTGACAATATTTGAAATGTATTCAGATTTTCTATATGACCCTACTCAATTATATTTCTGTAATTATAATAATATATTAGCAGAAAACTTGAAAAAATGACTTCATGATTAAATATATGTAGATATTGAAATAATTAAATACATCTTTGTATTTTCTGAGGTCAGATGCATCATCACGCTGCACATGATAACTCATCATACAAAAATACCTACTTTGTATCTTGAATGCACAACTTTTGAGTACCTTTTCAGGTTATACTGGTATGTGCATGAACCATTGGACAGCTCCACTGGTTGCTTGTATTAAAGATGAATGTGAAGCCGACAAGAACTCATTGTGTCAAATGTATAGATCAAAATTTGGTATATAAAAAAAACCCATCCAGAATCCATAATGTGTTTTTTGAGTGTCAGCCCTAAGGATGATGATGAAGTTAGCCCCTTCTCCTAAATGGAGCATTTGAAGCAATACTTCATTAGTTTCATTCTGTACTGTTTCCCAGGGGAAGGAATATTTTTCATCTGTAATATGAAATGATCTGTGTTATGTTCCTCCTCTGAGGGGGTGTGTGTGGGTGCTCAGCGCTCCCTCCTGTAGCTGCTCCTGTCAATAACCCTCCAGCATTACAAAACAAATCACCTCCTGGGGAGCAACAGCGATGGATGTTTCTGTCCGGCTGCAGTCATCAGTTCTGCTCTGCCACCTGACAACGGCAACTCTGGAACAAACCGCCGACATTGACATAAAAAAAACACAAACAGGAGAACATTTCTTGGTCTGCTGCGTCCGGCGCCTGTCAATCACCACCACAGGAAGTGGAAAAACTGTTGTGGCCTGCTGACTTCCAAAGTGTTTCCTGAGCTTCATAGAGATGTTTCAGTGAGTGGCGAGGGCACTCCTGTCTGCAGGCGACCAGACTGCTGAGGAGGCAGGAAAAAGGAGGCCAGCTGAGGAGGAACACTGGAAGAACACAACTCTGTGGCCACCACTTGAATCAGCTGACCGAGCAGTTTAAGGTTTTGAAATTAACATTGATAAAGTAGGCTAAGCCCCCCACCACCACCCCTACCCCCCTTCCCCTGGTTGCACAAAGCCTTGTGTGCTAAATCACAGTGGGGCAGGCTCACTAGTCATCAGACTGAAAGGGTGCAGTGGCCTACATGTTAAAAATACAGAAATGCAGCAGGGCCATGGTGGCCCCTGAAACACCTGCTGACTGAAGGAGCAGGTCCTCTTCCTCCAACAAAGCCTCAGAATGGTGGGAAAAGAAGCAGTGAATTGCTGGAAACCAGGCATCTCCAGATTAACGCTTTCCCAAAACCTTTCTAAACTCTTACACAACATGTCGAGGTAATATCTTCACCGAAAATTCATTTCAGAGCCAGCGCTCTGTGATGTTCAGGGTGCAGACATGAAGTTTGGCTTTTTAATTAGTTATTTGTGAACACTGAGTGTATACAAAATGCCTTAATAGAGATCAGAATGACTCAGGCACATGTGATTGTCAACTTCAAGAAGCTTTTCGGCCTTATCTATTTGCTGCTGAGACACAAACAGTGTAACCAACACACTAACAACAAAGAAGGGAATGTCCACAACAAGGTTAGCTATGCCAGAAGTGGAGAAAAACTTTTAATGAAACATTTTACTGTACAAAAACTGTTTCCACTGAAAACCGAGGAGTGAAAAAAATTTTCAACTCACATATCAAGACGGTGCTTGGTTGACCAAACAGTAGGCGTGACCTCAGTTTCACCTCATATCAGAAAAATCTGCTTGAAAGAAAGTGAACTGATCGCAAAGTTGGTCCGAAGGAAAACAAAGGAGGCGGTAACGAGAAAAATGGGATGGAGTGCTATTAGAAAAAAAAAAAGTAGACACAGAAAAGGCTTCACAGTCAATTATGTGGTTGTTGTATAAGAATACAAGTGGCCACAAGCAGTTATCATGTAATGATCGTGGACTCAGGGCAGAGTGAGGAGCTCAGACTAGTCAGCCTTCTTTGCAACGAAGAGATTGAGTTAACCAGGATTGTATGTTCACGTCTTTAACGATGTATTCTGATCGTGTCTAACAGACACGAGACCAGCGCTCAGACCCAGAGAGTACTGAGACATGATTCAGTTCTTTTTTTAAATACCATTTTACATTCGTTTATAACGTAAAGTAAACTCCTAAAATTGGAGTTAATGGTTAATAGATAAGCTTTTTATTATTGTTTTTTAGTCGTAAATTAAGGATGTCACAAATGGAGAACATTCAAACGTACTCTCATCCGTCATTTCCATTCAGTCAGGCACCATACAAGGTTAGCACAGAATTGATCTGAGACAACATGTATTGTGTTTGTGATTGAATGCTCACTAGCATGAAATAGAAAACAAACAAACAAAACAAGTAACCTCACACAATACAAAGGTTTATTCTGCAAAGCACCCAGCTGCAACGACAGCACACACAGTGATCTAGGGAGGTGTGTGTGTTTACATGTCCATGTGTGTTTGGACACAATTAAAACGTCCTCTTGGCGGGGACTGCCAATGCATCACCCTGATGACAGTGGACAGGCTGTTTGCTTTAGCTGCCGCTGATATCGAGCTTAATGATGTTGTCCTTCATTGCGGTTGCCACGGCTGACCTGCCCATCACCGATGCGTGGTAGCTGAGTTTCAATTGGGATGTCTGTGTGTGTGTGTGTGTGTGTGTGTGTGTGTGTGTGTGTGTGTGTGTGTGTGTGTGTGTGTGTGTGTGTGTGCGTGTGTGTGTGCGTGTGTTTGTTTGTTCAGGCAGATTGAACCTCTGGTCAAATGTCAAAGTGTGACGATGCCAGCAGGAAATTTTGTAACTGAGCAGTGACAAACAGATCATGGTGTGTTTGACAAGCAGAGCTGCAGAGGAAAAAGACGCAGGCCATAAATCAGACAATAAAATGACCCTTGAGCTACCATAAAGGAGCAGTCAGTGTGAGTCTTTAGAGATAAACTACCAGGAGATGAAGTTTCTTACACCTGATGGGTTCAGAATCCACGTAGGAGGTACTGCTTCTTCTCTTTTTGTGTTGCTGCGTTGTCCAACACTCATGAGAAACCGATGTCATGACAGGATCGTAGATGTTGTGAAGATACATACAAGGTGCCCTTTGGGTGTACATTGACACCTCAGCTGTGGCAGTGGTGGCTATCGAGAGATAACGACATTTGATGATACGACACATCTTATCCCAATGTGTTTTATAATGCAGCGTTGTCAGGCGCTTTGGTTGTATACGAGGTCTTCTGATGCTCTGATGAGTTTTTAACAAGTGTCCATCTGTGACTGCCTAGAAGTGAAACACCTTTTCATTACTGCCTAAATCTGCTGTGGCACCAAACAACACCTTGTACATATGAAGACTCCACCACCTTTGATAGACTGGTGGTATTTAATGCCATATATGATGCATAAAATATGAGAGAATGAAAACTGGCTGGCTGCAGCTGGGTTTCAGCTAATGCCCTCTTTATCATTATGAAATCTCTGAGTCATGGTGTATCAGGTATAACCCAGTGGATAATAAATATAGTTATGTGGTCACAGGCTCAATTAACATAAGTGTTATCCTTTATATTGCGTGTCTTAGTTTTATTGTGCATTAATTGTGTTTTTTTCTTTGCAGTAAATAAGTCAGTACTATTTTGAATCATCTATTCATTTTCTTATGATAATGCCTAATTACTGTGAGTGTCTCACAAATACATGTCTAATTTTAAAAGGGTCAGTAATTTCCTAAAGCACATAGACCCTCTTGCAATTTAGCAAATGTATACAGAGTAGTATAGTGAATTTGAGACTGTTTTCCGCAGTAGACTCACATTTGGTGCTCCAGTATGAGGAGCAGGAATCTGTATGTGACTATGATTAAAGCAGCTGTTCATATCACTGTGCAGTTCACTGCTGTGTTTCTCACTGTTTTTATGAAAACAATGGAGCATTTTGGCATAGAAGAATTAGATACGCGAGACTTATGTAACACAAGGTATTATTGTACATTCAGATTTGGTTTTGGTCTCACTTGCAATTTAAATTTTTATGAATAATTGTTGCATCTATAAGTGGTGCTTATATTCAACTTCTTCATAGAAAAGAAACATTTCAGTGTTTCAAAGTAACAAAACCCCCAAAAATAAGAATATACAATGGTGTGAAATACACTCTCGTATGTCAGCAGTGTTTTATCACAGGAAGAAAGGCAAGGAGTTTGGACCTGAAAATTAGTGATATCTAAAAATAGACTATTAAAACATATCAAATTAAAGTGAGCTCTCTCATTTCATCTTGGACAATGATCTGTCATAAAGGTTCTCTCATGCATGTCTGCATCTATCTTTTAAATCGCCTAATTCTGTTGCTATTGTCTCTGGAAGCAGGATTAACTCTGCTTGATTATAGAACCACTGAAATCTGGCAGGAGATTAGCATACTAGACAAGCTGCTGCTGGCTCTGCTTTCACTGGTCTGAGATCTGTTACCATATTTGCTTTATGTAAAAACAAGTAAAGAGCACTTTGGTTTGACGCGTTGACTGGAGAGAGGACGTCAGCTCCTGTCATGTCCTGTTTAATAAAACAGGAAAGCTGGACAGATGAAAGCTCTGCCAACACTTTTAGATTAGCATCTTTAAGAAATCACTTGGTTGTACTAAGTTGAACTAAATGATTTGCTAATACACAAACTTTAAGGTAAGGAAGCCTTTAAGTATCCTGAATAGGAAGAACCAGGACAATAATATCTGCCAAGCACTTTCCACAACATTTCAACATTATTGCACACCACTCAAAAATTGTTTCTCAGATCACGTGAAATGACTGAAGGCTTCTCAGATGAGTGTCAGTAATCCTCTGTCATGTGGATCAGGGTGTCTGGACAGATACAATCATGTTCACTCAGGAAGTTAGTAAGCAAAATCCTCTTCCAAACGGAGAAGGACCTCAGGCGTCCTCGCAAATTTATGTCGGAATGGCTTATGGACTCTTAAAGGTAATGTACTGGACTGGCCCTGACCTCCATGCAAAAAGGCTTGTGCAAAGATGTCTAATACAAACACCAGTCAGTTCCAGCAGTTCTGGAAGAATAGGCCAAATGCTACATCAGCTTTTTGTTAGTAGCTTGTAAAAGGCCACCATAAATCTTTTGACCCAGTGATAACTGTCTAAAGAGAATGCTAATACATAATTGTTATCATTATCCAATTTTCCAAGCTTTCCTTCTTAACTTCTTCCTTCTTAAACTATTGTAAATCTAACTGACCTACAGGTATGGAATATTTACATGCTCCTCCTTTGCCGGCACAACGTTCCAACAGTGTTGCTTTTTAAGCACCTACATCCACCTGCTTCCACATTATCACACTGTGTTGCAGGAACCGCTCTATAGTTTGTCACAGTCTTTGCCTACAAATCGAGGGTGGGTCACAACAAATAATGGCATTGCCTAAGTGGCCCCTTATAAATCAAGATGGAAAAAAAGATTTTCCGCTCAGAAAGACTTGGTGATTTTAAACGAGAAAGAAGCTCTGGAGGTGGAAAAGTTGATGGAAGAGGAAGAGTTTTCAAAAAAAACATCTGCTTTCAATGGACAGGAAAAACATGAACACCACACAAGGGTTAACGGAAAGTAAAGCGCTGACAGGACGAGCAGAAGTGGAAGTGTGATTTTTGATGTCTCAGAGATATTAGCAGTGTTTTCACCTCCCACGCTGTAAAAAAACAAGACTTACAGATTGTTGATAAATGTGAGTGTGTGTAAACATCTCCTAATGTATAGTCAGCATAACTGGGTATGAATGATGCTTTCTTTCATTATACTAATGGCTCACAGAGTCGATGCAGAGAGACTGAGTGAAAGAGAGAAAGGAAATGATTATTTTCAGCAGGGTTTCAGATACAGGTGGGAAAAGGGCAAACTCTCAGCTGGTGACGTTCATCAACTGGCGCTGTAAAGGTCACACCATGTCTCTTGACGTGCACCCACACCCGAAGGCGTGTTTGCCCCTGCTGGGTGCCCCCCACTCGCCGCCCCTCCTCTCCAACGTTCCAACCCCCCACTCCTGCTTTCATTAGCCTCCTGAGAGAGAGGCTGCTGTGGTGTCTAAAAACAGTGTAAACACCTAGTGCTCGCTTTAATGTCCTCATTCAGAGGCTTGATTGCTGATGAGGTTGCAATGTTTTGGTAAAAGACATCATTTGAAGGGCTCTGACATGGTTAAGCACGGTCGACCTACTTCACCATCTGCTACTGGAGTTTCTCTGGTTTTATTGTCAGTGCTCCTTCGTGCTGCTTGGATTGGAATCAGTCACTTTCAAATCAATCCAGGCTGAAAGATTATTACTTTG